>JACGDI010005437.1:409958-419995 GCA_014898725.1 Jacaranda copaia
ATGGGTCCATAAATATATTGGGCCTATGGGTTGACGTCTTTTCATTTCTCAATTGACGGGCCGGGGAAGAGTTGTAAGTTCTTATCCCGCACTTCTAGACCTGAAGTCCTTAAGGTCTCAAGAATTTATTTTGACTAGAAAAAATGGTCTAAAAAATTTATCCCACTCTAATTTTAGGGAATTTTTGCAATTGAAACATTAAAAGAAAATCTTAAAATATTATAATTTTGCCATTTTTCAAATTGTAAAATAGCTCTTCCTTTTATTGAGGATATACATTTTGCCATTATTCTTCTTTATCATTTCAAATTTAAAATTTATTACATTTTTGATAATTCAATTTCGCCCCATGTAATAAAATTTCTAGCTCAGTCCTTGCAAATACCCCTTAATTTGGATTGATTCATCATATATTATTCATTCTTCCAAAAAGATCATTCTCAATCATCTTACTAATACTTTATATCATTTAGTTCATTTCATATTTTATCTCTTATTTTAATTTGGCGAATATATAAATATAATTTTTATCTTTAGCTTTCACAAATGGGGTGCTTAATTTCTTTCTTATTTGCCTTGCCTTGTTAAACTTGCAAGCATCTACTTTACCCCATACATTGGCTTAAGTTGGTGACTTCAAAGCAAAGTATTTCAATCCAAAATTGAATTTGAAAGAAACTTCTTGTCCAATATTAGTTTCTAACATCAGACAACATAATAAGCATCAAAGAGTAAAGAATGTGGAAAAAGAAAATCTGGAATGAAATTCCACATTAAATAAAAAATATAAAGTGACCTCAAATTCGAATGCATATTGCTGCTCCTTGCAATTATAAGACAAAACTAACAATATTTAATCCTTTTATTGGAAATAAAAAGTGTCCTTGTTGACAGATTAAGGAGAATAATGTTTGCTTGTAAATTGAGTTGATTGGCCTTTGAATCCAAGAATATGAAAATGGACACGGACACTTCAACTGATTTAGCAATGTTGTCAAAGTCTAGAGCTATAATGTCTTTTCTTTTATAATCCCATATAATGTCAAAAAATACATACCCCATCAAAGCTTCTCATCAGACTGAGGGCAAACACCAGACCCTGCTGGCTTTTTGAGGTATTATATGATGCCTTAATCTTGTTTATGCTCTAATTATCATAAGTAGTTGGGCCCTTTAAGGTTAATTGTCTTATGCCATTTGATTATAATTTTTTGTTGTGATTTGTACCGGAGTATTTTATATTTGGTTGCTGAAGATATATATAAGGATTTGCTATATGATTCTCCAAGGTATGCCATTAATCTTAGTTAATTAGTTAATTAAATCAAACAAATGATTCTCCAAAGTGTTGTTTTTCACCTCAAATTTGTTTCTTTATTGATCTTCCTTTCTCATTGATTAAGGACATGAATGTTGCCACACAAGTCGATAACTGTTCATATTAACATGTTGTATCATTAGATTAAGATACGTGGCAACATCTCAATCTATGGAGTTGGAAATTTTTCATTCTTCCATTTGAGGTTCTTGACTTAATAAGGTATAGATATTGCTATATTTCGATCATATCAGACCTAGTCTGACATGAATAAAAACAATATGGATCCAAAATATCACTTTGGATCTTTTATTGCATTTCGTATTTCATCTTCTATTCTAATATGATGTTTATATGCAAAATGTATTTAGTTATCAATAAATTATTTTTATAAAAAAATATTTAATACACGTATCATGTATTTATATAATAAAATAAAAGATAAAATATATATTAGAATAAATAATCTATATTGCAAAATATTTGATATTTTTAACCTTCTCGAGGTTATTATTTGTATTGGGTCTTTTTTTTTTCCGTATTACATAAGATATAATTATATTGTAAAAGAGGATTAATATAAGTTTGATCTTGCATATTACTTTATCCAGAAAAATAAGTTGCCTAGTCAATGTGAGATTCGACTTGAAAATCTTGTAAAAAGGCAGGATGTTGAATTGCTTCAAGAAAAAGAGGAGAAAGATGGGGGGCAGCACATACAGCGAAGGGGCAATGTTGGGAATTTCTCAAAGATGGAAGCTTCTCAGCGGCATAAACCACTGGGAAGGTCTATTAGACCCTTTAGACATCGATCTTCGTCGATACATAATCCACTACGGCGAAATGGCTCAGGCAGCCTACGACACTTTCAACTCCGAGAAGGCATCAAAGTACGCAGGGAGCAGCAGATACGCCAAGGAGAATCTCTTCTCGAAGGTCGGAATCGAACGGGTGAATCCATTCAAGTATCGCGTCACGAAATACCTTTATGCGACGTCGTCGACTGAAGTTCCGGATGCCTTCATCTTGAAGTCGTGGTCCAGGGAGGCCTGGAGCAGGGAATCGAACTGGATTGGGTATGTGGCTGTGGCCACCGATGAGGGGAAATCAGCGTTGGGAAGAAGGGACATTTTGGTTGCCTGGAGAGGGACTATTAGAACTCTTGAATGGATGAATGATTTTGAACTTTCACCGGTTTCTGCGCCGGAAGTTTTTGGAGGGAACGATGATCCTGAGGTGCATCTTGGATGGTATTCGATTTACACTTCTGATGATCCGAGGTCGCCGTTTAATAAGACTAGTGTTAGAATCCAGGTAAATCTTGTGTTTTTTAAGATAACTAACACTTTAAATAATCATATTTTGATAATAATTAAATGATATATTCTCGACGTATATATGTTACATATATTCATAAATCACATAAATATAAAAAATTCAAATATTTTTTATGGTATTTTGAACATACAATTTATTAAAAAGTGTTTGATGTAGTTTGGACAAATTAAATCCTTTTTCATATACTTCATAACGAAGCACTTCTGTATTAAAAGATCTAATTTAAAAATAAATTTTTTTAAAATTACTTAAAAAAGTGCGTTGTCTCTTTTAAATTAGCTATCTTTTATATATTTTTTTAATACAAATGAAACCTTTTCTCGACAAATATATGGTATAGAAATTATATTAATAAAACCCAATAAAATAATTATATGAATTTTTTCTTTACACTTCTATTAATATGTCTTTATTAATTGCACGTATATACATTATACTTGTTTAATAATATATATTATGTATAACAAATAATTGTGTTGGAGTCATGTAGTGTTGTAATTAAAATCTTAAAAATTTCATGTCGTCTTGATGGTGTCATATTGTGTCTGTATATGAACATCATATGTTATGATCTACTACACTAGTGAAGTTAACTACTCTAAACACTTGTAACTGTCTTAAACTAGGTTCTTTCTGAGGTAAGGAGATTGGTAGAAGAGTACAAGAATGAGGAGACAAGCATAACCATAACTGGCCACAGTTTAGGAGCTGCAATTTCCTCTCTAAACGCAGTCGACATTGTTGTCAATGGATACAACAAGCCTAGGGACATGCCGGACAAGGCTTGTCCTGTTACGGCCTTTGTTTTTGCCAGCCCTCGTGTGGGGGATAATAAATTTCGTAAACTTGTCTTAAATCTTCAGAATCTTCGTATTCTGCGTGTAAGAAATGTCAGAGACATCGTCCCAACGTACCCCTTTATAGATTACTCGGAGGTGGGGGAGGAGCTGATCATCGATACAGAGAAGTCGAACTACTTGAAGTGTCCAGGGAATTTGAGCAGTTGGCATAGCTTGGAGGCTTATTTGCATGGAATTGCAGGGACACAAGGGAGCAGAGGGGGTTTCAAATTGGAAGTTAATAGGAATATTGCCTTGGTTAATAAGCATATGGATGGGTTGAAGGATGAATATTGTGTTCCAGTTTCATGGTGGTGTGAGAAGAATAAGGGAATGGTGCAGCAGGAAGATGGTTCTTGGAAATTGATGGATCGTGAGGATGATGATTTTTGATCCAAGAAAGATATTACTACAAGAATAAATTATAGTATTCCTATATGAAAAATTGAAGAGATTGGAAAGGAAATTGATGACATAATTAATAATTTTAAGGAATACAATAATTTTCCATTGTTTCATTATTACAAGAACAATCGGAGCGTAATGTAACACTCCTAGAAATGCATTGATTATGGTATTCTTATTTAAGTATTATTTTAATTAATTTATTTAATTTTTTAAAGTTTTGTGGGTCAAAATGTGAATTTAAAAGGACTTGATTTTACATTTACTTAAAATTTGGAGGGCCAATGTTTAATTTTTATAAGTTAGATTGGCTTATGTGGAGGCTACTAAACTAGAGGGACAAATTGAATATATTAAAAATTTATTGGACTCAATTGAGATCTGCCATAAATCTTGTGATAGAGTCCTTATGATTCATTCTCGCGTATTATTTATTTCCTTTCCACATGGGTATGAGACATGGAACGATGACGGATGACAGCTTTGATAGAAATCATATGTATTAGTGTTTGGGTGAATGTAAATATATATATAAATTCACTGTTGGTTATATTTGATTTTAGAGATGTTGTAATAGGTCGTGATGAACTTAAGACTTACGACAAGTATGAATTGTGTACTTGTGATGACGTTTTGGATTGATCATTGTTGGATTATTAGCATGAATCCTACATGTGATATTATTGTATTAAGTTTGAAGCATGTTGTGAATTCACAATCATTGTGGTTTACTAGAAAATTTTGAAAAATTTTATGGGCCTATCGGATATGATGTTTGCATGTTAAAACATTGATTGTGTGGCATCTTGACTTGTGGGCTATCTCGAGTGGGGTGCTACATGGAGTGTGTTTTAAGTCCCGTCTCATGAGTTTTTAGTCCAAAGATAAAGACATGATTGAGTTGCCCCTTCTACCACTGAAGCGGAATATGGATTCTTCCTTGTTGAGTTTGGTCTTGATCATCCACATTGATATGCTTTTGATATTAAATGAGAAATAAAAACAAAATTTATGATTAAAATGAAGATGGGAAAAGAAAGTCAGAAAAACAAAAAATAAATTGAATCTCATGTGTGATTATAAACATTTTGAATTCTTTATTTCAATTAGTATTTCGTCTTTTATTTTATTTTATGTGCACATTTAGGTGTATATAACACATTCAGGCGCTTATTTTAAAAAAAATAAAATTATAAATTTAAATTTTATTTACAATATGAAATAGAAAACGAATTGGACCTGGACTACAAATGAAAACTAGGTTGACAATGTCACATTTTTACTTGAAGCCAAAACCTAAGCATACTTCTCCTAATTAGCCCCATATCTGCTAAAACTCAGATGGGCTACAATGCCAAATTAACTTGAAAACCAAGTGCAGGTTATGCAAAATTGCAAATTGCAATGTGATTGGGCTAAAAAATTGGCATGGGCTTACTTGAAACAAGGAATTGCCACCTCTCTAGGATGAATTTAGCAAATTAAATATTTTAAAAAAGTAATTCTTCAAAAATTGATTTGCATGATAATTAACTTCAGCATACAAATATATATTGAAAACTATCCTTACAACAAGTATATAAAATCCAACTATCAAATAAAAAAGATTAACCTTACAATAAATCAATATAATTCAATTATCAATTTAGAAATAGAAGTATAGACTCCACTATCAGAGGCACATATAAGGTACACAAAGGAACCCATTTGAATTTGTACATGAGACCTCCCATATAATAAGGGATATTTGATGCCACTGGACTACAAAACAACTTCACAACATACAAATATTTTGGAAAAATTAATTTTACAACCAATCGTCAAAAGCTATTCTTCTTAAACATTGTGCAGTATTAATAATTACGTTTATATAAATATTACTTGGATGAGTATAAGTGATGATTAATAATTGATATAGATTATTAATTTAACGATTCGATTAATGATGTTAAACAGAATAATATTTATATATTCTATATTTAATTACAGAGTAGTTTCTTCGTATGTTCTAATGTTTCAAGTAATACTTGATTAAATATAGTTGAACAATATTTAAAGTAACGCATGATTTAAAATAATTCTCAAGTTATTGAAAATGTTTTGCATTGTCATTTATTCATGAAATAAAATAAAATTGGAGGATCCGGTCAAAGCATAGGTCATAGGTTACTCGTATGTTTTAATTAATGGGAAAATGCTTTCATTATCTTAAATGTGATTTGGATTTAGTATGTGGAACATTTCCTATGTTTTAGAATAAATGCAAATGGTTACTCATGGGTTTTAATTATTGAGAAAAATACCACAAAAAAATATTTCCTATCATTTTCAACGATGAATTATTTGGTTTTGGTATATGGATGTGGAAGTTAATCTTGATATTAATATTCAAAAATACTTGATTTCCAAAGTCTAAAGAAAGAATTTGACCTTGCAATTAATGTAAGACAATTAAGGTTGTTCGAATAAAATTCGTTATTTAAAATCTTTTGTTGTTTAAGTCAAATAAGTAATTGCAAGATGGATAAGTTTGTCCCTCGAATAAAATTCATCATTTTAAATCTTTTGTTGTTTAAGTCAAATCAGATAGATAGATATAAAGTGAAATTAATATTAATATCAAAATGTTAGATTCCAAAGTGAAAAAAATAAATTGATTAGCACTTAAGTTTTTCAGATGATTTTCAATTAAATCATTTATGCTTAAATCAAATAAAATTAAAAAAAAAACAAAATGACGTGGATATTAATATCGAAATCAAAATACATATTCTTCAATTTTTGTTTCATTTTAAAGTGAAGCAACTAAGGTGTTGTTTCTGCAGCTTATATATGCAGAGTATTGACTAATTCTTACACAAAGAACGTTGGCCATCATACAATGATTACACGAGGTGGTACCTATTTTAATTTTTGATTTATCTTCTTATTTATTTATTTATTTATTTTATCGTTACTTAAGAAATGTTTGGTTATGTTTCCTCAAAATAAAATTATTTTGGGAAAACATAACCACATATATCCTCATTTTTCCTATAAAAACTTTCATTTTTTAGTATACATATATATATATATATTATACGTCATATATATTTTATCAATAAAAAATAACTTAATCTCATTTTTACCCCAAAAATTGAACAAAAAAGTATTGATTGATTGTCACAGTAAAAAATGTTTCTTTCAAAATATATACAAACATACTAAAACACAATTTTCACATTTTTCAATAATTTGTTCTCCAAAAATACATAATAAAGACATAATAAAATTAGACAAAAAACATAACCAAGATTCCCTTAGCTTGTACTTTTTGCATTTCATTTATATATATATATATATATATATATATGTTAAATCAATATTTACCTATTAAAAAAATTAATATTCTAGGTGCGATGTTACAAAGTCCAAAGAACCATCGTCAAGCGAAATGGTCCAAGCATTTCAAGCTGAACAATTCAACATTTTCTTTTACTATGCGTAAGCCCGAAAATTGATTATAATATATGCCATTTTCACCTTGTCTCACTGATAATTCAAAATTACGATTGGTTATCCATATTGTTCCTAAAACTAGTATTATTATTATTATAATATTGTTATTACAATTAGTTATTTTGTTTAATTGAATTAATTTGGATGGTCGTCTAAAATTATAGTATAAAGTTATAATTTAAAGAATGGACTTAAGCCGAACTCACCCTAAAAGCTAGCTCAAGAGGTGAGGATTGCTCGAAATCATATATAGAGATCATTATTTATTTAATTTTTTAATATAGGATCTAACAAAAGTAGTGAAGTAGTGGGGTTTTTTTGTTTTTCAAAAACTTGATGTATATTTTGTATTTATTTAATTAATTTGTTCATAATTGTGATATGGAGTCATAACCGTTAATCATATACACATATGATTAATATAATACAAATCTCAAATACCAAGCAAAGACGTGGAAATCGAATAAGTCAACTCTTGAAAAACAAAAAATAACAACAATATATGCCCCACTAACACTAGGCATAAAAAACATTTACATATACTAAAATTTTATTAAGTATTTGAGCGTTGTGGCTACCTCATTCGTTTATAAGTTTACCCACCAACCCCAGCCAAGGTAGATACGACAATAGAATTAATTAAATAGAAATGAGTTCATGAAAATCAAGGATTTGTTTGGTTATGTTTTAGTTGTTTTGGAGAAAATATTTTGTGAGAATGTATTTTGACACTGAATTTGTGGAATACGATGCTTGCTTGTTATTATTTTATGGGCTATTGGAGAATATTTTAAAATGAAATAGTTTTTAAATTTTATTTAGATGTCATATCAGTTATTTTTTTTTATTGGATTAATGGAGCGAAACTGACTTTTTAAATATATTTATAGATATGCAATGATTACTTTGAGAGTTTTTGGCTATGTTTTTTTAAAACAAAATTATTTTAGAAAAATATAATCAAGCATACATTCATTTTCCCTTCAAAACAATAAAATAGGATTTCCCAAAATACCATATTCTATTCTTTATTATCTCAGAAACTTTCCCATTTTCCAATATGTACATACACATATATCATATATACTCTTTTATTATTCGTACAATAAAAAAATTAATCAATTCTATTTTCATTCCAAAAATCCAACCAAAAAATATTGATTTGACAACAACAGTAAAATATGTCTTCTTCCAAAATAAATATAAACAATATACCAAAAATTCCCAAAACATAACAAAAAATTTATTACATTTTTCAATACAAGTTTTACATTCCTCAATTCCACTTACAACATTTATTCCCCTAAAACAATTATTAAAATCAAACATAAAACATAACCAAACATTACCTTCGCTTTGTATATAAAATTTTAATACATTTGCTGAGAGTGTCTTGGAGAAAGAAAATACTGTTTGGATGTTGGCTTTATAGAAAATGAACACTTTGTAAGGGCAATTTTTTTGTCTACAAAATTAAAATTATAAGATAAGAAAAATCGTATAAATAAAATAAAATTAAAATCTATTAATTGTGGATTCAATTTCTAATGTAATCCTTTGATTCTTCCCTTCCAAATATGATCTTGAACACCTTGAATGCCATAAATTTTCTTGAATTTGACTTGAAGAAAATAATATTAATTTGAGGGTTTCATATCTTAATCTTGAATCACACACTATATGATGAGCTCCGGGAAAAACGCCTTAAACGTCGTAAATTTTCTTGAATTTGATTTGAAGAAAATAATGCCAACTTGAGGGTTTCGTACCTTAATCTTAAATCAAACGCCAAAATATGATAAGCTTTGCAAAAAATATTTTGAATACCATGGATCTCCTTAAATTTGATTTGAAGAAAATAACACCAATTTGAGAGTTTCACATCTTAATTTCGAATCAAACGCCAAAGTATGATGAGCTTTGTGAAAAATGCTTTGAACACCATGGATCTCTTCAAATTTGTTGGAGAAAATTGCTGGATTACTTCAAAGTTTCTCTCACTTGCTAGAATTTGTGTTGTGTGTTGAATGAACTTTGATCACCCACTTCATATAAATACTTGATGGGAGACTTCCACATTGACTTGAACTTCTTTGATTGTTATTTTTGTGATAAAATAATATCAAATATCAAGAGATAATATCAAATGCCTTTGATTTAATTGGTCCATAGACATCAATACTTTATGTTTAACATTTGTCAATATTTGATTTGAGCATAAAATAAATATTAGAGTATTAATTAAAATAAATTATTTATCTTTTGAAATTAAATTTAATAAATTCCAAGTAACAAGTAGAAATTTTAAATTAATATCTAGTATATTATTTTACATGTGTCACTTTTTCATTGACTAAAATTAATATGCCTACAAATGTCCACACTTTAAGGTTTGATGAAAAATGTGTCAATCATTCATGAAAGAGGCAAGACTTGAAGCATTTGAGAAATTTTCTTTTCTCTCCATCTTTTCAAATATGTTTGCGCTAAGTATTCCTTGACCTATGGAACCCTTCTCAAACATGCTGCATATTGCAGTCAAGAACTATGTTTCTTTATGAAATTTTCATAAACTTTGTGGATTGCCAATATTTGGAGATTTCCATGATGAAGTCCTCTCATTTGCTTATAAACCCAAT
>JACGDI010005437.1:425546-436939 GCA_014898725.1 Jacaranda copaia
ATTGAATTGTTTAATTTCTTACTCGATCCATTTATTTCAATTTACGGATATTTATAATTAGATTTGATCCATCAAATATTTTAATTGAATAAAAATTTTAAAATTTAGATCAAATTCAAATTAAATTCAAATTAAAATTCAATGTATTGAGAACCCTATCTGAATGGTTCTAAACGATTTGATTTCGCAGGTTATTACCATAACTTCAATTTCCCTTTTGCCTTTACGGTCTTTAACTGAAGTTTCCCCGGCGTTCTTTTGGGGAGTGCTGCAGGTAATATCTCCATCTTTATCCATTTTATGGGTAGTTATATTTGGATTCATTTTCCAAAATGAAATTCTAAAACGTGAAAATAATTTTGTTAATTTTCTGATTTTTATGCAATAAAAATATAATTGAATAGTGAATAAACAAATTTGACTAATTGAGGTGGATTGATTTGATATTTTATTTTGAAAGATATAAATGGTCGTTTAATTTTCTTGTTTTTAATTTTTACGGTTATAAAGACTATATACTACTTCAGAAAATGAAGTTTTTTTTTAAATAAAATTGTGTAAATTATGAATTAAGGTCTAAAAATTGTGTTTTTTTCTATAATGCTTAGAAAAGTATTCGGAAAAACAAACACGATTTCAACAAGAAAACACGAGAAATGAATCCAAAAACTTTAAATTTTGCAGTTCAATTAGTTTGCTCTCTTGTTTGTACATATGTTCTTCAATTTCAGGCAATGATTGTATTCCTGTTGGCGCAAGTTTATGTGTCGGGAGTAAACCAAATATACGATGTTGAAATAGATAAGGTGACTATGCTCTCTAAGTCTTTAACCTTTTTTTTAGTTTCATCAATGTAAATTAGCTATAACTAATCTCTTTAGTATGGGAAAATTTAAGTATTTGGATTGACTTTTGCCAAATTAAAGTCAATTCAGACGGTATTTGGTTAAATTTATTTAAAATTTTTTATAAGTTGCTATATATTATTGAAGTGTTTGAATAATATAAGATATTGAACTTATAAGAAGTGTGTAGTGATAATTTTGTAATTAAAATAAAGGAAAATTAAACGAGTTTGTTAATATATTAAAAGTAAGTTAAGAGCTATTTACTTTTTTCACAAGAGTTTATAAAATTCTAATATCTTAATTTATGTACTCATAACTTTTTCCTTAAAAACTCTCGAATATATTATAAGACATTTTAAGGAGCTTATAAGCTCAGGTAGACACCCTAATTTGACTTGCCATATTAGTTATACTAACATAAACACTGTGTTATACATGCTATATTCACTTAAATTAAGTTAAATAAATATATATAATTAATTTTTAAAAATAAAACATTAAAATTTTTCATATTCAATTGATAAAATACTACAATTTTTTTTTAAAAAATACTTAAAATAGTTAAATAATAATGCTAAATAGTATCCATTAGAATAAAAATAATGTCACTTTCATATTAAGTAAATTTTTTTATGTAAAATACTTCTATATTTCATATATTTCAATTATAATTTTATGTCAGGCTTGGAGGAGCAAATTATATTGTAAAATATAAATAATAATAGAACTATATTACATTAAAAAATAAGAAAATAAAGGCTTATATAACTCCATGCCAAGGAATATGGTATAAATATTTTGTAAAATATAAATAATAATATAATGTTATATTTAAAAACAATAAAATCAATGTATTTGAATAATATAATATTTAAATTATATAATTTTATTAGAATACATTAAATTAGTTGAGGTTTAAACTGAATAATAATCCATTTTTAATATTTCATGCATGTTTCTTTTCCTTTTCTAAAGCCTAGAAACATTTTAGCTAAATTTTGAAATATTCACTCATATCCAATATGTTCATTGTGAGAGCAGCGATATTTCATTGCAGTCAACGTACAAACATTAAAATTAGTCAAATAACCGACTGTTTTCTTGAAAATGGAAAAAATAATTATCTCAAGTGATTTAATAAAATCATTTTTTTCCAAACCATTAATATATAAAATTATTATTATACCGTAGTTGCTATATTTTTAATAATCTAATTGTACCATAGTTGCTACATCTTAGCTAAATATCTAATTTTTAATAATAAAACATAGATTATATTTGAATCTAAATTAACTAATATGTCACCTATCTAAATGATAGTAGATTTTCTTTGATAAAGATGATAGCTAACAACCAATAAGAGTTTTTAAATTTGATCAAAAAATCAAAATTCAAAGAGCTCAAAATTTGGTTAAAATTACACTATTCACATAAATTTCGAGTCTGCAAAAAAAATTATAAGACAACAAAAATATAGAAAAATTCAATATTTGATTTAAAATAAAAGTGGATACAATCTCTGAAAATATCTCCATAAATGAAAACTAATTCTTCTTCTTAGAATGCGATTCAAGTGCTTGATGCTTGTTCTTGAATAGGATGCGTAACTCCCTCCTAACTTTGTGGATGAAATCACGGATCACCTTTAAATCAAGTATTTGTTTTGATATCAAGGTCTTTAGAATTTGGATGCTTTTGAAGAAAATATAGAACCTTTGTAGTTGTAGCACTTCTTCGAGGCAAGAGCTCGGATTTGAGAGTTTTGATGCTTGAATTTCTCCTGATATGTGAATAATTAGCTAATCCAAAACAAATAAAAATTTTTATAATTCATTTTGAATTGGCTCATTTTATAAAGTCCAAATTTATTGTGGACTTTAATTTAGAATCCAATTCAATACCCAATTATATAGGCTATCAAATGATATTTTATCTCAATAAAATTTTAATGTCAACAAACACTATTGTTATTGGCAAAGTTGTGCTGTATAAAATAGTAAAAATTTGTTAAATCCGATATGGATAAGAATTTTTCAATATATATGCACCACTAAATATTTATTTAAGTGAAGTAATTAAGAAAATTAGTTAAGGGAAATTAAGCAATTTATTGTGTTATCAGATCAACAAACCCTATCTTCCTCTAGCTTCCGGAGCATTTTCCATGGAATTTGGGGTCGCACTTGTCTGCATGTCTCTTCTTGGGGTAATAATTAATAACTATAATTACATTAAATTAAATTATATATACACAAAACTTTAGTTTTATAATACGAATAAACTTCTATTTTTGTAGTCTTTGGGAATGGGATTAGTGTTCCATTCGCCACCTTTGTTTTTTGCAGCCCTCGTTGGTTGTCTATTGGGAAGCGCGTATTCCATTGAGGTAAGTTAATTATTAGCTTAGTTCAGTTGAAATTTTTTATTTCAATTGTTATTTAATTTTATATTTCACTTCACATATACGAGACGAGTATATTAAATATTTTTTTAAAAATATAATTGTTAGTAGATTATTATTAACATGTATTTGTAGAATGAAATATATGAAAGGTGAAACAGTGCCATTAACAATAGAGAATTCGAAATGGTTAAATATATCTATGGTATATCTGTCACTTTTATATGTTATAAATTAATGCTATTTTCTTTGTCCAAATATGAAATTTAGCCAATTAAGTAATCAATTGATTTGGTGGTATTATGCTCATATTGAAATGTGTGAGATTCTAGAATCATAGTCTAACAAAATTTTAGTGTGGGTATACGTGTGTAAAAATATATAAATTTAAAATTAATTTATCAATTTTGTTGAATTTCTTTGTACTTAGTTTTGATTTTGCATGTATTATAGGTACCATTTTTGAGATGGAAAAAAAACCCATTCCTCACCTCGACGTCCATGATCGTAGCAAGGGCATTCTTAATTCCATTTACCACATTCATTCATATTCAAGTATATACTCAATTCTTCAACTAATTATTCATTTCATACGTTTTTTTTTTTGTTTTCTTAATTGAAATAACTAGAAAAATTGATTATATATGCAGAAATATACTCTTGGGAGACCAGTATTATTTACAAGCTCGTTGTTTTTTGCGTCATGTTTCTCAATTTTAATGTCCATCATTATTGCCTTATCCAAGGTAATAAATTATAGGTTCATTATCATTTTATTCTATAACATGCAACATTCAGTTATTGATGTAATTACTTGAGAGCATTACAAAAATTTATGGCATGAAGTATTTTGGACAGTGTTAATCATTAAACAATTATAACAGGATATACCTGATATTGATGGTGATCGATTATTTGGCTTTGACTCGTTATTGACTGTCAGACTTGGAAAAGATCGAGTAAGTAAAGTTCTATCCCCCCACCCCCACAACACACACACAAAATAGTTCCTCAATTTTTATTATACTTACAAAGTTCAAAATTTGCTTGAAAGGTTTTTTGGATTTGTATTAGCCTATTGATGTTGATATATGGAGCTGGAATGGGGATTGGAGTTTCTTCTTCATTCCTCCTTAGCAAGCTTGTAATTGTATGCCTTTCTTTTGTGTTATGAAAACTTTTAGCTATGTTAACCAATCTTCTATATGTGGAGGTTAGATGATGAAGTGATGGTCCTTGGATTATTGCAGGTTTTAAGCCATTTTTTGTTGGCTTGTATAGTTTTACGTCGAGCCCTGTCCATTGATCTGGATAGGGAAGGATTTGATTTTTACATGTTTGTGTGGAAGGTGAGAACCATTTATTATGGGCTTCGAATTTGCTTTCCTAGTTTAATTTTATTTAAATTACAATAGTGATTTTTGCTCACTCTATGTTTGTGGTGAATTTATAGTATAAATAAATAAAAATATTTATTAATGTCTCTATATATAGTACAATAATGTTTTTTAATATTTTTAATATATTTATTTGAGTTTTTATATAAATAAAAAGAAAAAAGGTAATGAAAGTGGTATAGTGGGGCTGCAGAAAATGACGACAATGGATCGTTAATGTTAGTTTTGAAGTTATGATTATTAGAAAATAATATTAATGGTAGCTAGAAAAATGACAAAGTACATCAAAATTATGCTTTATTTGTTAATTAGTGTAAACTACAACTTTGAGTCATTCTTCAATTTTTATTTAATTTCAGAATGAAGTAACTAACTAAGGTGTTGTTTTTGACAGCTTATGTATGTAGAGTATATATTAGTTCCTTTTGTTCGTTGAGAAGATCAAATTTGCAACTGTTCAAGTTGTTCTCCAACATCCTTATAAAGTACTTCTTAGACAAACTGTACTTGAGTTGTTGTTCTTATTCATGTTTTAATAGATTGTATCCTCAAATTATCAAAAAGTATAGATAGAGATTTGAGTGAATTAAGTGCAGCATATTTATTTTGTTATTTATGTTTAATAATATGAATTGAATGGTCAATGATCAATTGATTATCGCTGGATTATCTAGCAACTAATTTTGATATATTAGGTCAGACCAAATTGTAAAAAATATAATATTTCATTATTATTTTTTCCCACATAAAAGCTTTTTCTTCTTGTGAAATTTTCTTTTAAGCTGACTAGTTATTAAAATACAAATACAAATACAAATACTAATTACAATTTAATTAGTTAATTTCATAATGAACGAAAGTCAATATTGAAGAATCAATTTTTAATAGAATAGAAAATCTAACACGACTCCTAAGCTCCGTCTCAAGTCTACTTAAACTCAAGTGGGAACTGCTCAAAGGAGCAGTAATAGGTAGCAATGACAGGATTTGAACCTATGATATTTTGCACCTAAAACAAATGTGCTACCAAGTTGCGTCACATCCTTTCAGTTGTTCTATAGTGTCATTGTAGAGAATTCCTATCTTGTTTTCCACATCCCTATTTCTGTTTCTGTTGAGGAATGGAAGAAGTAAACTACCTTAACTTCTTTTCCTATCACGGAGTGAGGAATTTTATATTCTATGATCCTTGCTTACCTTGCTTTCTTGAGTAATGATTCTTGGCATGGTTGGTCACTCTGCTATATTGATCTTGGGTTCCCATTGAGAAACTATTTTCAAGAGAACTCTTCCTCCCTCCCCTTTGACTCGTCATGCCATTATATCCATAACAATCAATGAGTCGGAACATGTACAAATATAACCATGCGGAGTGTTAAAGAAAGATATCACCGGTGGCTCCCGGGCTTGATGCTTCCTCATTTGCTCCAAACGAAGACATAAATAGAGTTGCCTGCCCAGCTGCGAGGAGGGCTTTCACAAGAAAATCAATTAAAAGAGCCAAATCTGAAGAGCATCCTATATTCAATAAGAAAGGAGAGAAGGCTCAATTCACCAAAAAATTTCCTACTCTGAGAACTTCCTGAATAAATTGCCTGTGATAAGTCGGAGGACGGTGAGGATGACATCAAGTCATCATGCCCCTTATACTCTGAGTAACACACGTGATGCAATGGTCGAGACAAAGGGTTGCAATCCCGTGAGGGTAAGCTAAACCCCAAAACCCATCTTCAATTCGGATTGCAGGTGAAGGGAGTGTCTAACGTTGGATCTTGAATCCAGTTGTAGAGCTTGATAGGAAATTCAATTAATAGTTTTGGAAAGGGCGAAAGTTGCTTTGTATATGATGGACTCACGAGAATCTATGAGTGCTTAGGTATCCAATCCATAGTAGATTGGACGAATAATTGACTTTTATAGAAAAAGGGAGAAAAAGAAAGAATTCTTTTTGCAAACCTCAGGCAAGCCACTGTGTTTCACAGTGATAATCGGGAAAGGGGGTAGGAGGATTCATTGTAAATACTAGTTTGGCTCATTATTGCTGAGATAATGGCCTACTTCATCACATTAATCATTCATTGCATGCAATTATTGATAGATAGAAGAATCATAGTATCCTAATTAAAATCTTTAAAAGTTTCATATCGTCTTGATCATGTGATATTGTGTCCATATTTGAGCATCATATCTTGCGATCTACTAGTGAAGTTAACTACTCAAACATTTGTAACTTTCTTAAGCTATGTTCTTTCTGTGGTGAGGATATTGGTAGAAGAGTACAAGAATGAGGAGACAAGCATAACCATAACTGGCCACAGCTTAGGAGCTGCAATTTCCACTCTAAACGCAGTCGACATTGTTGTCAATGGATACAACAAGCCTAGGGACATGCCGGACAAGGCTACATTGTCCCAACGTACCCCTTTATAGACTACTCGGAGGTGGGGGAGGAGCTGATCATCGATACAGAGAAGTCGAACTACTTGAAGAGTCCAGGGAATTTGAGCAGTTGGCATAGCTTGGAGGCTTATTTGCATGGAATTGCAGGGACACAAGGGAGCAGAGGGGGTTTCAAATTGGAAGTTAACAGGAATATTGCCTTGCTAAATAAGCATATGGATGGGTTGAAGGATGAATATTGTGTTCCAATTTCATGGTGGTGGAAGATGGTTCTTGGAAGTTGATGGAACATGAGAATGATGAATTTGATCCAAGAAAGATCTTACTACAAGAATAAATTATAGTATTCATATATGAAAAATTGAAGAGATTGGAAAGAAAATTGATGACATAATTAATAATTTTAAGGTATACAATAACTTACCATTGTTCCATTATTACGAGAACAACAGGAGTGTGTTTTGAGCTTCGTCTCATGAGTTTTTAGTCCAAAGAAAAAGACAAGGCTGAGTTGCCTCTTCTACCACTGAGGCGGAATATGAATTCCTTTTTGTTGAGTTTGGTCTTAATCATTCATGTTGATATACTTTTGATATTAAATGAGAAATAAAAATAAATTTTACGAACAAAACAAAGATGGGAAAAGAAAGTCAGAGGAACAAGAAATAAATTGAATCTTAAGTGTAACTAGAAACATTTTGGATTCTTTATTTATATTGGTATTTCGTCTTTTATTTTATTTTATGTGCACATATCAGCTGTGCATAAAAAAAATATAACTTTAAATTTTATTTACAATATGAAATAGAAAATTCATTGGACTTGGACTACAAATGAAAACTAGGATGAAAATAAGATCAATTTCACACATTTACTTGAATCCAAAACCTAAGCACACTTCTCCTAAGTAGCCCCATATCTGCTCAAACTCAGATAGGCTACAATGCCAAATTTGACTTGAAAACCAAGTGAAGGTTTTGCAAATTGCAATGTGATTGGGCTAAAAAATTGGCATGGGCTTATTTGAAACAAGGAATTGCCAGTGCGCCCACTCTCCAGGATGAATTTGGCAAAGTATTTAAAAAAGTAATTCTTCAAAAATTGATTTTGTAAAATTGATTTGCATGATAATTGACTTCAGCATACAAATATTTTGGAAGAATTAATTTTACAACCGACCGTCAAAAGCTATTATTCTTAAACCCTGTGAAGTATTAATAATTACGTTTAGATAACAATGGTTGATAATTGATATAGATTATTAATTTAATGATCAGATTAATGATGTTAAATAGAATAATATTTAAATATTTTATATTTAATTACAGAGTAGTTTATTTGTATGTTTTAATTAGGATAAATTACCAAAATAGAATCGTAACAATAGCTAATTCACAATATATGACCAAAATTTAAAATGGTATTAAAGTAGGATCAAAACTTATTAAAAATAAAAAAAATGAACAGCTACCATAAGAAAATATAGTCAATGCCGGAGATTGCTTACGTGGCTCTTGGACCAATTTTCCACACAAATGCCATGCAAGCAATCACTGATGCTGATTGTGCTTTCTGTCGTTGTCCTTTTTTCTTGATTGTTAGTAAGTTTTGGTCATACTTTAATACCATGTCCTAAAATGCAAAATGACCACAGCTACGGTTCTAATTTTATAATTTTTCCATGTTTTTTATATATGAATGATTTGTGCTTGTGTAATCATATCTATTGTATATATAATTTTTTTGGGCATCTTGAATTAAATTAGTTGTTATATTTTGGTGTTTCTCGTTACAGACTAGACCATATATAGATTTAATTTCTTCATTCTTATGAGTGTTAACAATTTTGTTACTTTTGACTTCAAATATTTCAAGTAATTCTTGATTATGTAATGACACATGATTTAAAATGATTCTCAAGTTACTGAAAATTCTTTGCATTGAACATTTATTCATAAAATAGAATAAAATGGGCCGAATTCATGGGTCATAGTTTACTTATATGTTTTAATTAGTGGGAAAATGCTTTCATTATCTTAAATGTGGTATGGATTTGATAGGCGGGACATTTCCGATGTCTTAGAATAAATGCCAATAATTACTCGTGGGTTTTAATTAGTGAGAAAAATAACATAAAAAAATATTTCTTGTCATTTTCAAAGATGATTTATTTGGTTTGGATATATAGATGTGGAGGTTGATCTTGATATTAATATTAAAAAATATTAAAGTTTCAAAGTCTAAAGAAAGAATTTGACCTTGCAATTGATGTAAGATGGCTAAAGCTGTCGAATGAAATTCATCATTTAAAATCTTTTGTTGTTTAAGTCAAACAAGATAGGTAGATACAAACTGAAATTAATATTAATATCAAAATGTTAGATTCCAAAGTGCAAAAAGGAAATTGATTTGTAATTATAAGAGCCTTAAATTTTTCAGAAGGTTCTCAATTAAATCATTCGATGCTTAAGTTAAATAAAATTGAAAAAAATAAAATGACCTTGATATGAATGTCGAAATCACAACACCCATTCTTCGACTTTTGTTTCACTTTAAGGTGAAGCAACTAAGGTAGTTATATTTAAAAAAGAAAAAACAAAAAACAAAAAAAGTGTTGTTTTTTGGGCTTATGTATAATTCCTATACAAAGAATGTTGGTCCTCATATAATGATTGCACGAGGTTGTACTTATTTTAATTTTTGATTTATCTTCTTATTTATTATTATTTTTTTAAATGTTACTTAAGCTTGTACTTCTTGCAATTTTCATTTTCTTATATATACATTAAATCAATATTTACCTACGAAAAAATTAATACACGAGGTGGGATGTTACAAAGTTCAAAGAACCATCGCCGAGCGAAAGGGTCAAAGCTTTTCAAGTTGAACAATTCTTCATTGTCTTTTATTGTGCGTAAGCATGAAAATTGATTATAATATATGCCATTTTCATCGTGTCTCACTGATAATTCAAAATTACAACTAGTTATCCATATTATTCCTACAATGAGTATTATTAATAACTTGTTATTGCAAGAAATTATTTTTTTTTGGATTGAATTGATTCGGACTGTCATCTAAAATTATGGTATAAAGTTATAACATCAAATGATATACAAGTATGAGATTATGAAATAATGGGAGTAATATTAATTAGGTTTTTAAATATTATCTAATTTATTTGTAAAGTTGAGAGTTGTAATCTTGTTTTTTTTTTCAAAAATTTGATGTATTTTTTGAAATTATTTATATCCAAAGACCAAGATCTTTATAGGAGTGACAAGATAAAGTTCGTTGAGTAATTTGTGATTTAATGACATAAGTTTCCTATATTATATGAAAGATCAGAAGTTTAAATTTAAATAAGGCTATTTATGAGCATAACATTTAACAATGTTGAAGTCCCGATTTTATTATATATTTTTTAATCAATTTGTTCATAATTGGGGTGTGGAGTCAAAACTGTTAGTCATATACATATATGATTAATAAAACAAATCTCAAACAACACGCAAAGACGTGGAATCAATTAAGTCAACTCTTGAAAAACAAAAAATAACAACAATATATGTTTCTCCACTAACACCGGACATTAAAATAAAAAAAATTATATATGCTAAAATTTTATTAAGTATTTGAGCTTTGTGGCTACCACATTCGTTTACAAGTTTACCCACCAACGCCAGCGAAGCTAGATACGATAATAAAATAAATTAAATAGAAATGACTTGACGAAAATCAAGTATTTGTTTGGTTAGATATGTTTTAATTATTTTGGAGAAAATATTTTGGGAGAATATATTTTAATAGTGGATTTGGAAAATATAATATTTGTTTATTATTATTTTGACGTTATTGGAGATTATTTTAGAATGACACTAAAAAAAAGATAAGTTAATGATAAAACAGTGAGTGCTAATATAAAAATTGTCACTAATTATATATATTAAGTGATAAAAGATTTTGGTTTGTCATATTAATTATTTTTACAAACTAAATAGTGAAAAGATTGTGTTTAAGTTGTCATCATTGATGATTAGTGACACGCTTATAATGACAACTTAGTGGCAATATAAATTCATATTGTCACTATAGGAGAGTTACTTATTGTTAATAGTGACAATTTAGACGGTGATCTGTATGTAGAAATGGAATTAGGAGGGAATAGAATAATTTTAAGAATTGAATGAAGTTGAGAAATGAATGATCATATTGGTATATTTTATTCTATAATTGGTATGTACAATCGAAATGAGAAAGGAATGGAATCTCCATTCTCTTCTTGATTCCATTTTAATAATTGGTAAATAAGAATAATCAGTAAGAATGTAATGAATTTTTTAAATG
>JACGDI010005437.1:456317-476684 GCA_014898725.1 Jacaranda copaia
TATTTTAAATTTTATTCAATCAAAACCTAACCCATTTTCTTATTATTTGTCTTCCCTATATATTTTAATTAGTCTAATCCTTTTAAATTTTCACTATTAATTTATAACTTAAATTTTAAAATTTCCTTTTTACATTTATATTTTGTGGTTTAGAGTGCTACAGTAAATGTTGTTTAGTCTTTATTCGAACATTGTGAATTATTGAAATTTTGGTCAGTGCTACAAAATTAGATATCTACTATAAAAAATTTATTACGAAATTAATTTCATAGCTATTGTTATAGATTTTCATTACAAATTTAATTCTTTTAAGTTACAAGCAACAAAATATATTAATTTTTAGTTTGTAGCAGTACTTTTGATGCGTAATAGATTAATTATGCATTATATATAGAAAAATTTATATATATATATATAAAATAGAAAAATCTGCAATTACGAATTGATCATAGAAGGATCAGTTACGAGAACGTCTAATTCTGATTTAGTTAAATCAATTTTGTAGCTAAAACTAGGAATTTTTAAGTATCATCTATAGATTTTTTGTAATTAATACCCTATAGTTTTTTGTTGCGGTGTTATGCTTTACAAATTAGACTATGATTTAGTTTATATATTTAATTCGCTCATTTATTTTCATGCTAACAATTTTGTTATTTTGATTTAAAAAATTTAAAGTATATACTACTTGATTAGTTGTATAGTATTTGAAGTAACATTTGATTTAAAATGATTCTCAAGCTCTTGAACCACGTCGTTTTCTCGTCCATAAAATATGATTGTAACAGTTAGTACCACATTTCCTACATTATTTGAAAATAGATGCATGGGTCATATAATATAGGTAGCTCTTGAACCACGTCGTTTTCTCGTCCATAAAATATGATTGTAACAGTTACATTATTTGAAAATAGATGCATGGGTCATATAATATAGGTTACTCGTGGGTTTTAATTAGTGAGAAATTAAAATGCCTTCATCTTCTCAAATGTGATTTGGATTTGATTCCTATATTTTAAATAGTCAAAAAAATACTATTAATTTTTTTTTGACCATTTAAAAATGTGATCTAATTTTTTTGATATGTATGTGAGGATATGGAGGGTGATCCTGATATCAATATAAAAGAAAAAGGGTAAAAAAAAAATAATTTTGGTTCTTAACTATGACCTCCTGCAAAAAAAGGACTCTAATAATTTCTGTTTTTTGATCTAGTCCATGTCCTTAAGAAATTCAGCACATTGGGGACATTTTTTCGCAATTTGAGGACATTTGGGATGCTAATGCAGTATGACATTACATGTAAGCAACTGACGTTAAAATTGCCATGTAAGTATGACGATGTGGGAATTACTGCCTCATCTCTTAAAACCCTCAATTTTCAAGATAATGTGAACTGCATGTGCAAATCCTGACCAAATTGCGAAGAAATATCTTTAATGTTCTGAGTTTTTTAATTGTGTGGACTATTTCAAAAAACGCAAATTATTAAAGTTCTTTCTTTATAGAAAGTTTTAGTTAGAAGACTAAAATTGCATTTTTCTTCTTCTCCCACCAATTAAAAAAGCCCTAGATTTCCAAATATCACTTTGCAAATATAATATGGTTAAGCCAGTCGAATGGTCTTCATTAATTAAAACACTTTGTTAGTTAAGCCAAATAAGATCGAAAAAGACAGATTGAACTTAATATCGATATTCGTATGTGAAATTTCAAAATATTGGAATCAGCTCAATTAGATGCTAACGAACCTACTTTACATAATTTTACATAGAAGATTAGGGTTTCTAATTATGGTTTCAGTAATTAGTTGGCATTAACTGAAGTTAGTTAGGATAGTTAGCATTAATTGGACAAAATTGTATTTTGTTTTGTCCTATAACTTTACTTAAATCGGTATTTGGCCCTATAAGTTGCAAAATTACAATTTTAATCATATAAGTATCGAAAAATTATCACTTTTAGTTCTTTTTTCACTGAAGATAAAAAAACTCATAGGAAAAGCTAACATGGCTGGATTGGAGTGCGCCCATTTTGTGAATTTTGTCATGTTGGCAAAAACCAGCTGACATATATATTTTAAGTGGACTTCCTAGTTGGCATTTTTTGTCTTTTTTCCTGCTTAGTTGGCAATATGCATGTCTTTTATTGATTTTTGTCATTTGAAATACATAATATATATAATTTATATATACACATACATATACACATATATTTATATATATGATGTTGAGGCGGGCCGTTGGGCTGGGAGGGATATATAATGTGTTTATATATGTGTGTATATATAAATATATACCATAATTCATATTTAGTTGGCATTTTTGTTATCTTTTTTCTTTTAACCAATCAAGCCATGTCAATTGGATTTTTGCCAACGAGGCAAAATCCCAAAAATAGGCACATTTTCATCATGCCACGTCAGATTTTCCAGCCACTTTTTGGTCTCCAACAAAAAAAGGATTAAATATGATAATTTTTTGCTATATATAGAATTAAAATTACAATTTTACAAATTATAGGATAAAAACCAAATTGAGTAAAATTATAAGATGAAATTTACAATTTTGCCATATTAATTGCCATTAATTTAAATATAAACTCTGTGCATCCTCCAGAAATGCAAGTCAAGTCTTCTTCTTCATTTTTCTCTTCTCAGTTTAATTTGCGTGCAGCGCCCGCACCTTCCAACACAAAGTGGAAAAAAAAAAAAAAAGTTGACTTCCAAATATTATAAGATCAATAACACCTATTGAATTGTTCTCAATTAATTATAAAATTTTGATACTTAACTAAATAAGCAAAGGATATATACAACAACCTTGATGTATATCAATCTTTGAACATTAGATCTCAAATTGCAAAAGGGAAGTTGACTTGCAATTCTAAGATCGTTTAACTTTTTGAATGATCCTCAATTAAAGTTTTTCGAAGATTAAATCAAATAAGGTTGAAAAGGAACATGATTATTACCTAAAAACAAAGAGTATAAAGTTGCAAAATTATCTTAAAAAAAATAGTTAATGGTGTTTATAATGAGCAATATTACAGAAAAAGTCATATGTTCGGACATCTGTCATAGGTTCGATGAATCCAGAACGAGAGGTTTTGTAAATATATATATATATATATATATATAATTGTGATATTGGATTGTAAATTAGATTGGTCCATATTGAATGCAGTGTTTGAAAAATTGGATCGTTTATTGAATCAAAAAACTTACCGATTCATGATTCACTGATTCAATCGTTGGTCAAATCATAATTGAACCATAATTAAACCGTAATGTCATAATTATGAAATATATATTTATATTATATATTATTTAAAAATTAATAAAATACCAAGATATAAAATATAAAGAGCTTAAAGGATATTGTCCAATATTACAATCTAAATTTCACTATTCATATTATAAATGATTGCAATAATTTAAATATATCAAGTTTAAAATTTAAAATTGAGAGTGTATAAGTTAATTTTAAATTCTAAATTCTAAGTTAAGGCTTATTTTTGACTTTTAGATAGCTTATGAAATGTATCTTAATCTTCAAACTTTGTATTTAGACAAAAAAATAAAAAATAAAAAATTAATTTTATTTAAAATTAAATAAAAAAACTGGTCCGGTTCAACGGTCCGACTGGCTGGTTTGAACGGTTTTTACAAAATATGACCTTTTTTTATTTTTTTAATTTTTTGAGAAAATTGGATCGATTCACTGGTTGGTTGACGGTTCTACCAGTCCGACTGGCTGATCCGATCCGAACAGATTTTTAAAACAGTGGTTGGATGATCTAACTCACATAACAACACACAAATTTTGAAATGCTTTAGAAGTTACTTTTTTAATTGTAGGAGCATTTTAGAGAAGTATTAAGAAACAAATGCAATTTTAATACGAACTTGAGAAAATGAATCCAAGAACATCCAATTATGCAGTTTAATTATCTTATTCAGTGTTTCTTCAACTTCACGCAAAGAATAAAAAAATATTCTCCACTAAAACGAGGCATTTGAAAAAGAATTATAATAAAGTTTTACAAGTATTCAAGCTTGTGTAGCTACGCACATCATTAATATAGGCTTTGTTTGGGTATGATTCCTCGGAACAATATTGTTTTGGAGAAATATAATTAAATATATTTTCATTTTTTCTTAAAAATACATATTTTTTAATATATACGTATATATATTATAAATATTATATATTTTATTATTATTTTAATATTAAAAAAATCACTTAATTCTGTTTTGATTTGACTACTATAATAAAAAATGTCTTCCCCAAAATATAAACAACATATCAAAAGATAACTTTGACATTCTTTAATAATTTATTCTTCCAAAATATATAATAAACACCCAATAAAATCAAACAAAAAATATAACCAAACATTCCAATAATTTTTTTTTTTCTAGTGTGAAATGATTTGTAGATTTTCAATCAAGATCTTTTACTTCATTTTTTATTGCATATTCTATTCTATTCCTATAATAAATTCCACTTATTCTACAATACTTTAAAATTTGGAATTTATTATAGGAAACACGAACAACAAGGCCAAAAAAAAAAATCAATATTTTAAAGTATAAACTGATCCACTCAATATATATACACACACACCCCCACCCACCCACGTACCATTCTTGTGCGTTTTCATCATTTCTCACTAACTGAAAACAGAGAATATTTGCTTTGTTTTTCTCAAGGACTGATTAATTATGATTCTCACATTTGCACGTTCGCCGGCGTCTCCTTCCTTGGCAAGGAGAAATGGTCCGTTCTTTCCTTCATCTATCCAACATCATTATTAAGTTCTCAGTGCTTTTTCCTTAAAATTTCATGCAATTTTGGCAGCCTGTGCAGGATTCAACACACAACTCTTTCCAGTCCCGCCGGAGCAAAGAAAAATTTCCGACGGCAGTTTCCGTGGGAGGTATTGGCCGCCGCCTTTGGAACACAGTTGCCACCGGAGGATCGGAGCTTTAACCGATGAGGCGGGAAAGGTTATTAATACGAGCATAGATCAAGAAATAGTTCTCCCAAGGAACTCGGGATTAGAGGAGCAGCAGCAGGACTCGAATCGATCCCCATTTGGTGAGCTATTGGAAAATATCTACATGTTTACTCGTCCTTACGCTATGCTCGGAAACGTGAGTTCCATCACATTTCACACATTTTATATGATTTAGATGCTAAGTACATTATTATTATTATTATTACTATTATTATTTTTATTTATCTAATGGTAGTATGCAGTTTCTGCATGCATAAAGAAAATTTTTTAGGAATACACATCTATTTTTTAGAATAAAAAATTTAATCACACTCTTTAAAAGAACATAAAAGGAATTAAAAAAAAGGTAGAAATCAAACTTGAAAGAAAAGATTTTTTTTTACACTTAAAAATAACACACACAAAAAAAGAAAAGAAATCTATTGTAGGAAAAGTGGTTTTGAAATAACTCAGTGGATAATATGGAGTGTAAATGGTGGGTTAATGGGTTTTATAAAAGTTATAATTGTGACCTAATTGAATTGTTTGTGTTAGATAATTTTTTCTAGGGTAAATTTGGATTATTATTAATTTGATATAGAAATTGCTGAATTCTTGATTTTATCCTTTAAATTGAATTAAAATTTTCAATTTCAGATGGAAATATATGTAATTAATAAAAAATAATTGCTGTATTAATTAGATACAAAAGTGTGTGTGTGTTTTTTTTTAAAGAATAGTAGAGATATATTATTATTTATAGAAGCGGCACATCAAGAATTTGTTATGGTTTGAATTCAAATCTTATATATACAACTATGAGAGTGATGCTGGTAAGCCAAATTAGCTACTCAACAATGCAAAAATTACTAATTCTTGGGTGTTATATGGCGAGAAATACTAAAAAGAATTATCATTTCATTTTTTTTCCTTGAAATGCAATAAAAATTTGGTAGTTTAGTGGCTTATAGTCTATTGACATAAATCTCTCTTATTATGTGGGAAATCTTATGTTCGACTCAAAATGGGCGTATTGTGCACCTTATGTGCGTTTAATTATATTATATTTTAATTTACTTGATTTGATAATAGGATAATATTGACTTATTGAAATGATAAACTTCCTTATTTGTAATATTCTTTAAAAAATAAATAAATAAAAATTTGGCAAGCTATCATCTCTGAATGGTTCCACACAATTTGATTTCGCAGGCTATTACCATAACTTCGATTTCCCTTTTGCCTTTACGGTCTTTAACTGAAGTCTCCCCGGTGTTCTTTGGGGGAGTGCTGCAGGTAATATCTTCATTTTTATCCATTTTATGTGTAGTTATATTTGGATTCACTTTCCAAAATGAAATTCTAAAATGTGAAAATAATTTTGTCATTTTTCTGACTTTTATGTAAAATAAAGGTATTATTGAATAAACAAATTTGATCGATTTGATATTTTATTTTGAAATTATATACATATATATAAATGATCATTCAATTTTCTTGTTTTTGACTTGAACAATTATAGAGAGTACTATTACAGAAAACAAAGTACTTGTTTTTTTAACAATGTAAGGTTGAAAAATTGTCCTTTTTTATAATGCTTAGAAAGAGTCTTCAAAAAAACAAACACGATTTTAACGAGAAAACAAGAGAAAATGAATCCAAAAACTTTCAATTTTGCAGTTCAATTTAATTTGCTCTCTTATTTGTATATTCTTCAATTTCAGGGAATAATTGTATTCCTCTTGTTGCAAGTTTATGTGTCGGGAGTAAACCAAATATATGATGTTGAAATAGATAAGGTAACCATGCTCTCTAAGTCTTTAACCTTTTTTCTTTTTTTAGTTTCTCAATATAAATTAGCTAAATTGAAGTCATTTAACAGGATGTTAGGCTAAATTTATTTATAAATTTTTATAAATTATTAAAATATTTGGATAATATAAATATTGAAAATTATAAGATGTGACTAATGGTAATTTTATAATTAATATAATGAAAAATTAAATGAGTTTCTACATATTAATTTTCATCAGCTACTTTAAATAGTAGCTCTTTGAAATTTTGAAACTCTCATTCTTAATAATAATAAACATTGGTGTAAGAAGAATTTTAAAAGGAGTTGTTTCTACGTATTTCTTGTTTATGAATGATGATATGTGAAACATTATGAAAATGCATTGAGCAAAATATATATAAATCCTATGTAAATTATTATTTTTAAAATTATTTTGAATTGGAAAATTAGTTAAATGAATTTGTAATTATTTTATGTCAACTATTGAAGAAAAAAGAGTTTTATCTAGTTGTTAAGGAGTTGGTAAATATCTAATTTCTAATAATAAAACATAGATTATATTTGAATTTAAATTAATCAATATGTTACCTATATCTAAACAAATCTTAGATTTTCTTCGATAAAGATGAGTAGTTAACAACCAATAAGGATTTTTAAATTTGATTAAAAAATCAAAATTCTAAGAGTTCAAAATTTGATTGAAATTGCACTATCGACATCAATAAAGTTGTGTTGTATAAAATAGTATAAATTTGATTAAATCAGATACAGATAAGAATTTCTCAATATATTTGCACTACTAAGTATTTATTTATGTGAAGGTATTAAGAAAATTTATTATGTTGATCAGGTCAACAAACCCTATCTTCCCCTGGCTTCCGGAGCATTTTCCATGAAATCTGTGGTCGCAGTTGTCTCCATGTCTCTTCTTGGGGTAATAATTAATAATTAATAATTATATTATATTAAAATTATATATACACAAAAACTTTAGTTTTATGTTGCGAGTAAACTTCTATTTTTGTAGTCTTTGGGAATGGGATTAGTGTTCCGTTCGCCACCTTTGTTTTTTGGAGCCGTCGTTGGTTGTCTGTTGGGAAGCGCGTATTCCATTGAGGTAAGTTAATTATTAGCTACGATCAGTTCAAATTTTTTATTTGAATAATAATTTAATTTTATATTTCACTTCATATATGCAAGATAAATATATTAAATATTTTTTTAAAAATATATTTGTAAAATGAAATATATAAAAGATGAAACAGTACCAATAATAGTAAAGGATCAGAAATGGTTAAATATATCTGTGGCATATTGATCACTTTCATATGTTATAAATTAATGTTATTTACTTTGTCCTAATATGAAATTTCGCCAATTAAGTGATCAACTGATTAAGAGGTATCATACTCACATTTCAATGTGTGAGATTTGAGAACTGAAGTCTAATAAATTATTGGTGTGCGTATACATGTGTAATAACATATAAACTTAGGATTAATTTATCAATTTATTGAATTTCTTTTGCTTATTTTTGGTTTTTGCATGTATTATAGGTGCCTTTCTTGAGATGGAAAAAAAATCAACTCCTTACCACAATGTCCATTATCGGAGCAAGGGCATTCTTAATTCCATTTACCATATTTATTCATATACAAGTACGTACTCAATTCTTCAACTAATTATTCATTTCATAAGGTCTTTTTTGCTTTCTTAATTGAAATAACTTGAACAATTGATTATATATGCAGAAATATACTCTTGGGAGGCCAATATTATTTACAAGCTCGTTGCTTTTTGCTTCATGTTTCTCAATTATAATGTCCATCGTTATTGCCTTATCCAAGGTAATAAATTATAGGTTCATTATCATTTTATTCTATAATACGTAATATTCACTTATCAATGTACTTAATTATTACTTGAGAGCATTACATAGATTTATGGCATGAAATATTTTGGACAATGATAATCATTGAACAATTATAATAGGATATACCTGATATTGATGGCGATAGATTATTTGGCTTGGACTTATTGACTGTTAGGCTTGGAAAACATCGAGTGAGTAAAGTTCTATTTTTATTTTTATTTTTTTTAAATTAATTCCTCCTTAATTTCTACAATACTCACAAAGTTCAAAATTTGCTTGAAAGGTCTTTTGGATTTGTATTAGCCTACTGATGTTGATGTATGGAGGTGGCATGGGGATTGGAGCTTCTTCCTCATTCCTCCTCAGCAAGCTTGTAATTGTATGCCTCTCTTTTCTATTGTGAAAACTTTTAGCTATGTTAATCAATCTTCTATATATGTAGAATGTAGAGTTTAGATGATGAAGTTATGGTCCTTGGAATATTGCAGGTTTCAAGCCATTTTTTGTTGGCCTGTACAGTTTTACGTCGAGCTCTGTCCATTGACTTGGATAAGGAAGGACATGATTTTTACATGTTTGTATGGAAGGTGAGAACCATTAATTATGGGCTTTGAATTTGCTTTTCTAATTTAATTTTACTTAAATCACAATAGTGATTTTTGTACACTCTATGCTTGTGGTGAATTTATTGTATAAATAAATAAAAATATTTATTTATGTTTTTATATAGTAAAATAATATTTTTAATAATTTTAATATATTTATTCTAATTTTTAGATAAATAAAATTAAAAAGGTAATGAAAGTGGTATAATGGGACTGCAGAAAATTACGATAATGGGTTGTTAATGATAGTTTTGTAGTTATGATGATTAGAAGATAATATTAATGGTATTTTAGAAAATTCAAAAAAATACATTAAAATTGTGCTTTATTAAATAGTATAAATTATAGCTTCGAGCCATTATTTAATTTTTATTTAACTCCAAAGTGAAGTAACTAACTAAGGTGTTGTTTTTGACAGCTTATGTATGTAGAATATCTGCTAGTTCTTTTTGTTCGTTGAGAAGATCAAATTTGCGACAGTTCAAGTTGTTCTCCAACATCCTCATAAAGTACTCCGACGAAGTGTACTTTAGTTGTTATTCTTATTCATGTTGTAATAGATTGTATCCTCCAAATTATCATAAAGTATATATAGAGATTTGAGTGAATTAAGTGCAGCATATTTATTTTACTATTTATGTATTTATAATATTATTTGTATGGTCAATTAGTTACCGCTAGATCGAGCAACCAATTTTAGTATATAAGGTCAACCAAATTATGTAAAAAATATAATATTTTACGAATATTTTAAACAAAATGATGTGCATACAAATATGTTCGATCCCGTCTGTGCACACTCTTAATGGAATTAACTAAACTAACGTTTTACTAGTACTACCAAATGGATGGGTTGACTTGGATATGAGTTGGGTTCAAAATGGATTTACATTTATAAATTAAAAATGGGTTGAGTTGAAATGAATTGGGTCAGGTTTGAGCGGGTTCAATATAAAAAATAAAAAAAATATAAACTTTTTGCTAAATTCATTGTTATATTATTTTATTAATTTATAATCTTTTTATCTTTATTTGACATGTGCTAATTAATTATTATTAAATCCTTATTAATAATGTAAAATCAAATCAAATTAAGTAAACTTATAATTTACTTATTATTTTATACTATTTATATTTTTTCTTTTAATACAAAATAACAATCTTGCTTACTGAATAAAACAAACAATTTAAAATATTTAAATTTTTAGTACAAAATGATTATGTTGTACCCAATAAATTAAAAAATTTAAAAAATAAAAATATAAAAATAAAAAGAGGAATAATGAGTTGAACATGATGATGACTAAAGATTTGGACATGTAGCTTTTTAAAACATAAATTTATTTTCTTAAAATTTAATAAAGTAATAATTATATGGATGCTTATGTCTAATTTATTATTTTATTTTATTTAATTTCTCTTAAATTATGTTGAATATTTAGTGTGAAAAAACTTATTTTACTTGAATTTGAAGTATGAAGCGGACGATTACTTAAATTAATATTAAATATTCTTTTAATTAAATTATTCACTAGTAGTTGACTAATTGTGAATTTTTTTTCAAAGAACAATTTAAAAATGAGTAAATAGACACATTAAGCGTATCTTTTTTTGAATCTTCTATTTTGTTCCTTATTTCATCTCCTATTACAAATATAGACACATTAAGTGTATCTTTTTTTCAATAAATTATTTTTATAAAAAAAATATTTAATCCACCTATCAATGATAGACAAATTTGAGTGATAAATTAAGTGTAGCCTATTTGTATTATTATTTATGCGTTAAAAATATGAATCGAATGGAAAATGATAAATTGGTCACCGCCCTACTAGAGATCGAACCAACAAATTTTAGTATTGAGGGTGAGATTGATTTGTAAAATATATAACATATATCTAACCATTGATTAAATGTAAATAAGTTGACTTGGGATTATAAGATTGTTAAGGTTGTTGGATGATTCTCATTAAAATCTTTCGATATTTAAATTAAATTACATCAAAAGGGATAGATTGAGTGCCAATTAAAATGAAAGAACTTAAAATTGCACGTAGAATTTTCTTTAAATAAAATAGCTAACAATATTTATAATAAGTGGTATCACATAAAGAGCCACATATACAGACACATGCCATATTTTTCTCAAATCCAAAAATAGTAGCCTTGTCAATAGATAATCTTAGATTATAATTTGAGTTTAATTAAATCATACACGTATAACAAGATGTAGATTCGAGATGTTTTAAAGATATATTTATTTGCATGGGCAATTTTCTAAAGAAAGATATAATTTTTCTTTCTTTCTTTTTTTTTTCGCGGAAAATTCAAGGTACAAACATATAATAAAAATTTGGAAAGGCTATTATTTCACAATGATACACATTGATACGGCAGGATATGTCCCCTGCGTTCTTTGTGGGAATCTCGCAGGTAAAATGTTTATCATTTTCAATGCATACGCAATTAAAAAATTCGGATTCATTCAATTTCTTAAAGGAAAAATTGTAAAACTAGGACCATAGTTTTTGTATTTTAGAATCAAAATTTGAAGTGATATTATAGTATGTTAAAGAATGAATATTTAATCTAACTCATTCTAAAAATTAGCTCAAGAGGTGAAAATTGTCTAAAACCCTATATAGAAATCACAATTTATTTATTTCACTGATACGAAACACAAACATATCACATATACGCCCAGGAATGAACATTTGGAGAGTAGAATAGTATGAAATTGGTGGCCTAACAACATTGGGTAGCCTAACATAGAGAATGAATGGCTCCAATACTATGTTATAAAATGGACCTTGGGCTTAACTACGCCAAAAGCTAGCTCTAATCAACTTATTTATTTCATTGAGGTGGGACATTAACACACTTCGCGCACGCCCATGAATGAGCATATAGAGCATGGAATAACATAAAATGGCTAACAACACTAGGTAAACTAACATTGGGATGGCTGGCTTTGATATTATGTTAAAGAATGGATCTTAGATCTAACTCAATCGCAAAAGTTAGCTTAAGAGGTGTAAGAGGTGAGAATTGCCTAAAATCATATATAATGACTACAACTTATTTATATTATAGATATGGAACATTAATACACTCCGCGCACGCCTAAGGATGGATTTGGAGCCTGAAATAACATAAAATGGGCAGCCCAACAATATTGGGTAACCCAACATCAAGAATAGTGACTTTGATATCATGTCAAAGAATGAACTTTGGACCTAACTCACTTTAAAAGTTAGCTCAAGAGGTCAGGATTACCTAAGATCATATATACAGATATCACAATTTATTTATTTTACTAATATGGGACACTAACATACCTGGCACAACTTAGAAATGAACATTTGGAGCATGGAATATTATGGAATGGGTGGTTCAACAACGTTGGGTAATCCAACATTAGGAATTGTGGTTTTGATACCATATTAAAGAATAGACTTTGAATCTAACTCACTCTAAAAGCTAATTTAAGAGATGATGATTGCCCAATACCATATACAGAGACAACAACTTATTTATTTTACTAGTGTGAGATACTAAATAGTAGGATCAAAATTTATTAAAAAAAAAAAGGGACAGTGGCTACCAAAAAACACAGTCAGCATTAGTAATTGCTTACGTGGTGCATGCATGAAACACCAATGCAAGCGTCACACAAGCTATTACCAGTGCTAACTATGTTTTTAGTGGCTTTGTCATCTTTTTTTTTTAATGAGTTTTGACCCTGCTTAATATCATCCTAAACTTCGATCCTATGTTGCAAATTGGTTATAGTTATGGTTCTATTTTTGCAATTTAACCCATTTCTTAAATATCCTTGTGGAAATGTGAAAAATATTTTTTTCAAAAATAAAATAAATTTTCTTGGTAGTATAATTGATTTTATCTCTTGCTTGTATATCTTCCGAAATTTCAGGCAATAATTCTATTCCTCTTAATGCAACCTCTTTTTTAATTATAAATAATAAAAATAATTAGAAATAATTCTATCTTTTTTATTATAAATATTTTTTTAACTATAAGTAATTCTATCTCTTGTGAAGTGCAGATGAAATAATATAAATTACAGATATTTCAATTATAAATTTTTTAAAAATAGATGATACAAGTAGAACAGTGTCTTTTTGACATTGTTGGAGATGAAATTAGAAAGAATATTAAGCTTGCTATTAATAATTAAGAGGACAAATATATGATAAGGATAAATATCAAGTAGAAACACCAAAGAACACTTCGAAAAGATTTCTATAATCTATTCTATAATCTCTTAGTTCCTTTTATACACCATGTAACTCATAATCAATTTTTTTATTTTTTATTTTTTATTTTTGTGTTTGTTCTACACACAATGGCCTATCTAGGACTTACTATGTTTGAATTCTAAATTTTATATAAATAAATGTGATAATAGTATCACTAGATCAATTCATTATTGACATATCATAATTTAAACTTATTACTTCGTGAGGTGACTAATTAATTCTTGTATTAATGCTCTATCAATTTTTGTTATTGTGGTATAACATACTATTTTCACTTTGTGAAAACATTCCTTCTAAAGCCTACTTCTCATAAAACCCTTGCCGCATATTTATAATATATATTTTAGAAATTATATTATTTTATATATATCAATTATTATTAAAAAAATATATATATATTTCTGTATATCTTCCAGTTATATCATAAAATATGTCTTCCAACCTTATCTTAATGTAATAATAATGTATAATACTCTTAATGTAATAATAATGTATAGTACAATAAAAGACTAGATATATCCAGAAATGCTTTCTCAAAAGTATTTCTCCCAAATCTAGGGAGATGCTATGGGGTTTAGTCGATTAAATTTTAAGGGACTTGTAAAGCAACTAAAATTTCTCGTCTTGACTTTAATAAAATTGAGATAAAGAGAAAAATGTAAGTGAACATTTAAAAATTTTCTTTTTCAAATTTTTCTTTATGTTTCAACCGCTACAAATGGAATTTTTTTTCCCTCTATGAATATTGTCAAGAACATGCTTCATAATAAGATAGAAGATGATTTTTTATCTGATTGTTTAATTACTTATATTGAGAAAAATATTACTAAAAATTTTGATATTGATTCGACCATCTATAAATTTCATGATATGAAAGAGTGTCATGTTCAACTTCGGTGAAAATGTGTTCTTTCAATTCACAAATTATGAAAAATATATTTAAATTTTAAGAACCCATTTGGTTTCATTTCGATAGCCGCTTTTTTCATTTTTTAATTTTAAAAATGAAACACATAACTTTTTACACATTTTCACCTAATATTATTTTAATTTTCATTTTCATTTTCAAAACTCTCTCTCTGTCTCTCTCTCTCTCTATTATTTCTATCTCTCTTCACCTACAACTTATTAAAACCAACATAGCCATTACTTTACCAACATTTCATCCAAATACAAACTCATTTTTAACTTATTTTCACTAATTTTTCAAATTTTAGAAATAACGAAAATAAAAATGAAATCAAAATGGGCCTTAAACTTTTTCAACTTTATTATTTTTGGCCTGCCACACACTTATTCTTTGATCCGTCAACCTGAGTAAATGCTATCCAAATGAACGACTATTTAATGACAAATTGTACTTATTTTGATTAGTTAAATATGGTCAAAATAATTTGATTTGAACAAGAATCTTTCTGTGCTGACAAATGTTTATTTAAACGAAGCAATTAAGGATATTAATTAAGACAATTAAGCAATTTAATTTACTATATGTTATCATCAGGTCAACAAACCCTATCTTCCTCTACCTTCCGGAGCATTTTCCATGGAATTTGCTGTCGCAGTCGTCTCCATGTCTCCACTTGTGGTAATAATTAATAATAATTATCTTAAAATTATATACACATGCAAATTTTTAGTAATATGATACGAATTAATTTCAACATTAATGTCTACATTAATGTCGGTGCCTGAGAATGGGATTAATGTTCCGTTCGCCACCTTTGTTTTTTGGGCCCCTGGTTTCTTGTCTCCTGGGAAGCGCGTACTCTCTTGAAGTAAGTTGAATATATCTACATGTTTGTTGGCTTTATATTTTAAACCAATTTAATTTTGTCTATCCTATTATAATATAAATTTAGGATTAATTATATTCTAATTATTTGTTAAAATATTTTTGTTTGTCATTATATATTCAAACTCCAAACCTTACACATAAAGATATAAATGTGTCGATGCTACTGAATCAATTGACCATGGAAGTAACTACCTATGTTAATGTTCGACATTAGTGAAATAAATAAGTTATGGTCTCTATATATGATTTTGGACAATTCCTTTTGAGCTTGCTTTTAGGTTGAGTTAGGCCCAAGATCAATTTCTCAACATGGTATCAGAGTCATCAATTCTCGATGTTTGATTACCCAATATTTATGGGCTATCTATTTTTTGAGTAAACTATAAATGTAGGACCATAAATGAAGCCATTTTTCAAAAGAAGACTAAAATTAAAGCCATGGCAAAACTAAGATCATAACTATAAAAACATTGAAAAAAAAGGACAAGGTTTGTCGGAAAGCACAGTCAGATAGTCGAAAAGCACAGTCAACTAGCCGAAAAGCACAATCAGTGTTGGAATATGCCTGCATAGGGCTCGGTTGGCATAATTTCATGCCTTGTCATGTGCCACGTGAATTTTGATAAATAAAAAATTGTAGAAATAGGACAATAAGTAAGGCTATTTTGCAAAAGAGAACCAAAGTTGAGGAGTAACAAAAAAGATAACATATAAAACTAAAATAAGTAGTAATATCGTCAATTTTCACTTGATGCAAGTTCATCAATTTATCCGATTTTGCATCATTAGTCATTTTTGGATAAATCGATTGAATTCTACAGCATTCCAACTTCATAAGTTTTCATTTGATTTTGTATCATTAGTAATTTCTGATGAATCGGGAAATTTTCATAGCATTTTGATGTCATTAATTTTTGTTTGATTTTTTGCTACTCAATATTTTCATATTATGTGATTATCTTTTTGTTACTCCTTAATGTTATGCTTCTTAAGATTTGTCATCTTTTTTTATTTATGATCCTATTATGCAATTTTTTCTTTGTCAAAGTATATGTGGCATATGACAAGGCACAAACCTGTACTAGCCAACAGCCATGCAAGCATATTCCGACGTTGAATGTGCTTTTTGGTGAAATGATTATAATTTCTGACAAGCCTTACTTTTTTTTTGATTGTTTTATAATTATAGTCCTAATTTTGCCACGACTTTTATTTTAGTCCTCTCTTACAAAATGACTTTATTTACGGTCCTATTTTTATAATTTACCCATTGTCATAATATTAGCCAATTCAATTTTGTTAAGTAACTGCAGCAAAATTTACAAGTCGATAAAATTTTGTGTTCGTATTTTCTGTTTTCAATGAAAAACACTGTATCATCCTATCAGAAAACTTTCTAGTTCTCCTTTTAGTATTTTGACTCTTGTTTAAAAGTATTGCTTGGACTTGCCAACCCAACAACAATCTAATAGTAAGAGAACTTACCAATTCAAAAATAATAATAATATGCTTCAAAATAATTACAAAATTCAGTCCGCCAGTTTATTCCCAGCAGTGAATGTGATACCACAAACTGGATTTAGAGCGGATGACGCAACACATGATGTCATGATGCTGGCAAAATCAACAGTTATTTCAAACAACAGAACGGCCAGTCTTTTTAGTTTGGATTCTCTGTTATATTTTGTGTTTCATCTTCTATTTTATTACATGTATATATGACATCCATATTAAAAATTTTCTTATAAAAATAATAATTGATAATCAGATATATTTGGTATATATACAATAAATTGGAATAGGAGATAAAATAGAGAACTGATAGATGATCTAAAGTGCAACCTTTTTATTTATAGACTTACATGCAAACTCGTGTGTGTGTGTAGTAATCTTCAAATTTCATGTTTCATGGAATACATGTTTAGTTGTTCCCCATCCACGGCAGCGATTGGAGATAGTCTATGACTTTCTTGTCAACTTGGAATGCTTTAACAAGAGCATCAGGAGAAATAGGGGGCTCTGATCCAAACACAGCCCTCCCAATGGTCACGACTCCAGGTTTCTGGCTGCTCAGACTAGCTATTGCAACTGCTCTGGTATTTCCAACATTATACTGAAAATGAATGAGACCCTTTGGGAACACAAAAACATCCCCCGGATTCAAGATCTTGGCAAAGAGCTTGTTCTTCTCGTTTGGATTTGGAGGATTCGATGCTATGAACCCAGCATAGAGCTTGCCTTCTAAGACGACAAGAATTTCAGATGCACGAGGATGCTCGTGGGGCGGATTCAAGCCGTTGGGTGCAATGTCGATGCGGACTATAGAGATGCCGAGAGTGTTCAGCCCTGCTAGCTGATCGATGAAAACCGGCGTGACTTTTGATCCAACTGGACTTGATATATTTCCAGGCTTGTTGAGTCCACCCGGGAAGAAGAAGTCATCTGCTGTGACGATTTTTGGGTCCTTGCAAATCTTTCCATTCACAAATACTGCAAGAAAATGTCAGGCGTTAGAAAGGGGTCCTTTTGAGGGAAAAACACAATTTTGATCGTTTAATTATGACCAACTTTTTAAATAATCCATTTTCTATTGCAATTTGTGTATTTTGTGTATTATTTTAAATTTGTTCTCACATTTAGTCCATTTATTTTCAAATTTAGTCTTTCGAGCTGTTTAATTTGAAATCAAATCCGAAATATGTCAAATCACCTTTCATTGGGCCAAAATTTGAAACTTTTTGGCCATGTATATTCAAGTGCCCACATCTTTGCTGCATTAGCTTAAAAATTTAACTAAATCTTAAATTGGAAGATGTGATTTAGAAAACAATAAGTACACTTCTATTTTTTCAGATTAAAAAAGATTGAAAAAGCTAGCCACATTTTTCACATACAAATATTCATTTTTATAATAATTATTTTCCACTTTTCATATATATATATATATGTACTTTCCTAAATTATATTTTAAATCACTATCTATTTTAATATCTTTTTTAACTTTTCTTTCTTTTAGATTAAAAAATAACTACATCAATTGTTCTCTAAATTACGTCTTTGAATTCAAAATTTAGTTAAATTTTAAGCTGATATGGCAAAGATGTCTCATCTAAATAAACGTGCGCAAAAATTCTCAAATTTTGGCCTAATGAAAGGAGATTGAATATGTTTCGGGCTCGATTTTAAATTAAGCGGCCCAAAGGACTAAATTTGAAAATAAATAGACTAAATGTGATGGTAAATTTAAGATAATGAACTAAATACGCAAGCTGCAATAAAAAATGAATTATTTAAAAGGTTGGTAATAATTAAATGACCAAAATTACATTTTTCCCATCATTTTGACCAGACCCTTTGTTGCATTTTCTATTTTATTTCATGACACGACACGACACATGTATCAAGCATTTCATTATAAAAATAATTAATTGAAAATAAGTTGTACTTGGCATATATACATCGAGTCGGAATAAAAAATGAAATAGAAAATGAAATAATAGATTCAAAGTGTGCATAAGGAAAAAACTTGAAAAATATGCCGGAAAATGCTATTACCAGCTGCCTTGGAGTCGTTGACAGCAACGCAGAAATCCTGCAACGGGTCAGGATCATAGGCATATGTAAGTGAGGAAAGGATAGCCAGAATGGCGATAAATGGCATAAAGTGAATTGCTGACATTTTTGTGTAACAATCGATATATATATTGCACAAAGCTTTGGGACACAATCGTTTCTAACTTTCCTGTCTACTAATTTCTGTTATATGCAGCAAAAAGAAATTCTGGCATTAACGTCTGACCTATTTTAACGTCTTAATAATAACAGAACTCAGTCTTAACGTCTGACCTATTTTATACATAATCAATGGTTAATCATTCTGAAATGCTCATTAAGTCAATATCTGGCCCAAGAAATAAAGATGATGTCTGTTTGATTTTGTTCTCAAACCTCATTTTTATTTTCATCATTATTTGAAGATTGAAAATCATTTATTTTTGTAAATTTTTACTGAAAATACTATTTATTTTTATTTTTATTTTTATTTCTTAAATTAGTATCATCTTATTATTACATCAATTAAATTCAAATTCAATTTAACATAAAATTTCTACTGTCATTTTAAAATAATTAAAATATACATATATTTTACAAAAAGTGTATCTTTTTAGAATTAAAAATATAAATTACCTAAATTTCAAAAAAATCCAAATACAATCTCATTTTCATGTTAATTATAACTATTTTTTCAACTTTTAAAAATATTAAAAATTAGAAAACTTAATGAAAATAAAAACAAACGGTAACATCCCAATTCATTTTCCCGGCCAGGACACTACTCAAAACTTTTATAGTATATCGTCAAAATATTTATCTTCCCTTTTTTTAATTAAGACAAACGTAATTCTTATGTATGTTTTCTCACTCTACAATTATACTACATAAAAAAAACTTAATAGGATATTATATCTTCATCTTACTAACCAAATAAAAAATTACCAATTTGTTAATATGTATAGTAAATGTTTCACTGAAGATAAAATCATACATCATTCTCTCCCAATATAATCTCTAAACCACTCATCCCCCAAAAAATAAAAAAACATATACATCACATTTGCTAACCTCATCTCCCTAGGGTTCATTTTCTCAAAATATTTTTTCCTAAATTAGCTCAAACATAATCAAACAAAGGCTTCCGCTATGTTTGCTATAAAGCTATTGGTGAGGAAAGGAAAAAACAAATTTTAAAAGCCAAAATTTTAATTGCTTGGTTGATAAAGAAAACACCAAGAAAAGAATTTTGAGGAAAAATAAATTAGAGAAAATTCATTTTCCTCGTAAAATTAAATGGTACGAAAAATAACATAAAAGTTTATTTAGCCTTTTCTCTTTCTTCAGAACACTCATCCGATAAATTTTCTCAATTTCTTTCTTTGGTGTTTTTCTTAGACAAAACAAACTTGAAGTTTTTATTGTTTTGGATTTCGTTTCCTTTATAACATTTTGTTTTTTTT
>JACGDI010005438.1:1759-19914 GCA_014898725.1 Jacaranda copaia
AGACTTGGGAATCAAATAGTTTCTTAGTTGGATAAAGCAGTTCGCTTTCTCAAAGTGTGATGTGAAATTTGATTCACAAGAGATAATAAGTGCCATCAATGGTTAGAAACACTTCTCCTCAAATTTAGGTCTTATTATTAATGATTGTAGAAGCCTAAAAAAATTTTAAATCAACTTTTTATTTCTTTTGTTAAATGATCTGCGAATACAATTGCTTATGCTATAGCGAGGACATCTGGTTCTTTATAAAATTATGGGGTTTGGCTTAATAATCCCCCTAGCTTTATTGTTGAAGCCATTTTAAAGGATCGCTATGAATAAAAGTTAAAAAGGCATGAATTTTTGTGTATTTGATATGGGATACTCTAAAATAGTATATGTACTCTACAGCATAGTGCTATGAAGGTAAATAAACTAAGTAATTATTATGACATGTTCTAATGTATGTTTCAAATTGAATGATAATTTTATTATGATGTGATCAAATAGCGTAATAATTTTATTTCAAAAAGTAGTATGTCATTTAAAATAATAATTTGATATTAATAAATCTGAATTACTATATATTTTGAAAATTGATTCATATCTATTACCGTGCTATCATTACTTTTGGATTTTTGTGTTGATTGAGCTTGTTAATAATTTGTCCTTGCAACTATATATCCATACATATACGTCGTGTAAAAGGAGCATTACACTAATAAACAAAAATAAAAATTAAGAAAGGAAGGCAAAATATTTTAAGATGATAAAAATTATATGGCGTAATAAGCAACTATAATTCACAAATTAATCATACTATGTTAATATAGTACATCAAACTATAATTAGATGGAGATATATTTTGCTTATAAATAATGTTCCGTTGCCTTTTAAAAAAAGACACACGCAACAAAACAAAATAAAACAAAACAGCTTTCATTTGATTAGATAGAATTTTGGAACAATCAAGAAAAGAACTGAATGCTTTACATAATTGTACATTATTGCCCTTGAAATAGTAATTGAAAGTTAGTGATGTCTAATCATTATTCAAATAAAAAATAATTTTAGAAAATAAAAAATAATTTTAGAAATAAATATTTTATTCTAAGTAATGATGTCTTGTTTTAGATATATCTTTGAAAAAAATAATAATAATAATATAAAGAGTGTACTAGACTTTTTTGGCAAAGATAACTTTCGGCAACCAACTTCTAAATACCAACTTTCTCACAATATTAGCATTTTTATGGGGGTACAAAAGTAGAAATTAGAGTACGAAATCAGTGTTCATTATATGTTTTTTTTTTTTTCAAATTCTTCGATTGAGATGATCATAATAATACTTGGTCATATTTTGCCATGAACGAGTTAAAATTTTTGATATAATATATAAATTATTTTTCTTTTCTTGATTATAAAACACCTCTTTATAGAAACATATCTACTAATGCATGCCAACACAATAATACCTCAGCACAATTGGACCTTCACATTCAGAGATGATCATCTTCTCATCTGCAATATAGTTAATTTTATACAATATTTTTTAAGATTATTTTTAGAAATTATTAAAATTATTTTCCAAATTTTACAAACACCCTAACCAATTCTTTTAGTTGGACCCAAGAAGAACCCACTTTTAATAGTGACAAAGTTAGGAGTATCTTGTGAATTTTGTTATAGCAAGAACATTTTGCTATTTTTTACCTTGAGCGCTATTTTATAATGAATTATCTTGGATTTCCTTAAATTTTTCCCAAGTGATATATGTCGCTCTTTCACGTCTAATTGATTTAAGTCATCTTTATGTGTATATATTTATTTTTATCTCAAAAGGATATTTTAGTCATTTTGCTAGTTGATCTATTATTTTTACCCTCTAATCTCTATGGTATGTTTTAGTTATTTTATGTGTCGATTTTCATTTTTGTTCTTTTAGTAAGCCACTTTAATGTATTATTTTTTAATCATTTAGAGATCAAATGATCATTTTATGTTCATATGACATTCCACAGGGCGTTCAGGTATTTTACGTGCCCATACTCATTTTTGTCTTATAGGGTGATTTAGTCGTTTTCCATATGTTTATTTGTATACTCTTTATTTTTATTTTATTTTTTTCCTTGTATGGTTCCAATTTTATCGAAAGTCTCCAAACGGGCATGTTTATTTGTTTGTATAGTTTTGTCTTTTAAAGTTGTTTTATATTCATATGGAATTAGAGAAATGACAAAGGCAACTGATTTTGTTAAAGTAGTAGAAAATTTATCAAAAACATTTTCTTAGAGATTACCAATTTCGAGCTTAATTTTTCATATCAAATTCAAAATGGACCTAAAGATGATCCTTCCTAGGTTTTCATAATTCTAAATTCAATTTTGAAATTTTGAAATTATAAATTTAGTTACGGACATTGGAATACATCCCAACAATAACTCTCCAGCACTCAAGTCAGTAAATTGGGTATTAAAATATTCATAAAATACTTAAAATAGAAAGAATATATTGTATGTACCTCATAAATTGCAATGCTTAGGGTATTTATAGTAACAAGTTGAGTGGATAGATGATTTATTGATTTAATCTAAGCCATTTATGAGTAAAGCAATTCAAAAGATAAGATTTCATTCTATTAATTAGGGTGGGCCCATCACAATCACTTGTGATTGAAGTAGAATTTTGGATTAATTGAAATGCCATATTTGAATTGAAAAACCCAATAGAGAAATACTAATTAGGCCCCGAGTCAGAACCTAATAATGTCAACTTACAATCTAACAAAATCTAGCTACTTAAATTGAATTCAATTGTCAAGTAGCGTATAGCTCAATGACATAAGCCACTTATATTATGTGGAAAGTTAGGAATTTAAATTCGAATGAATTACGTATATGCATAAAATATGCAGTTTGTATTTTAATTTACTTGATTCGATTTCAATAATTGAATAATATTATCTTGTCGAAAGGATAAATTCCTCATTATAAATTTTTAAAAAAAATCAATTTTAAAAAATAAAATACCTAACCTCTAGCCCAAACTAAAAGGATGGTGAGTGAATAAATGTCAGAGCATGTTATTCGAAATTGAAGAAAAAATTATGGATCTTTAATGCAAAATGCCAAAATATAAAAAATCGTTCAATCCGAAATAAATTCAACATATGTGTGTACACTGCTAGTGCCGGGGTTTGTGTCTCACCGCAAGATTCATTCAAAATTCTATTTAAGTCACAATAGTCATCATTATAATAATGTGCTTTCCAAACAAAATAATTTGAACCTACGAGTATCTCAACTAAGAATCCTGTCAACATAATAATTCTCAAAAAATCTTACTGCACGTGATGTCAGATAAGATAATCTAAATTTATTTGTCTTGATAAAGAGTATATTTTAATTGTATTTTGGTAAATTTATAAACTCTTTAAAATATTTGAAAGTTGATAAGAAATATAAAATATTTGATAATTTTTTTCTAAAAAAAAGTTCATAAAATTTCAAAATAAATATTAAATTTTAAGAGCTCTTCTAAAAAAGTAAGTTTTCTCAATATTTGTAATCTATTTTTACTTCAGTTATATTAACTATAATATTACCGTTATTAATATAAACAAATATTCTGTTTAAATTTGTTTTTGTTGGATTCAAATCCCTAACATTACACTTCATGTGCAAGACTAATATTATCGGGTTAAAGACCACTCAAAAGTTTCTTTAGAGAAGTTAAGAATTTTTAATTTATTTTCAGAATTTTTGTACTTTTATTTTTATTTTTAATCATATAAATTGCAGTATTATGATTAATATGTTTTGCTTATATAATTTTAAAAAATATTTTAAAAAATAGTATTTCAAAAACTTCAAAAATATTCTATAAAATTTAATACTAATTCATATGTATTAAATTAACTTTAATCAAACATGCTGTAGCTATTGAGTCTTGCAACCTTATAATCTGACCATTTTACTTGCTAACCAAATGCTAACCAAATGCAGGCTTAGTGTTCTCACTCTCACTGCCTTTTCCCTTTCGTCTTCTTCCTTATTTTACTCAAATATTTCCTCCTCTAAAAAGCCACATGGACGGAGGACGAGTTGACAGCGGCGACGCCGAGAAAATAACCCATAGTGGCGGTGGCGACGCCGTCGCCGTCCGACCCCCGCACAGCTACAGGCTCCCCGACTTCCTTCAGAGCGTCAAACTTAAGTACGTTAAACTGGGCTATCACTACTTGATATCTCATCTCTTAACTCTCTGCTTACTTCCCTTAATGATTATCGTAATCGTTGAGGCCATGCAAATGAGCCCCGACGACTTACGCCAGCTGTGGATCGATTTACAGTACAATCTCGTCTCAGTTGTCATATGTTCCGCGTTCCTTGTTTTCGGATCCACTTTCTACATCCTGACCCGTCCCCGACCCGTTTACCTGGTGGACTACTCCTGTTATCGCCCACAGGACACCTTGAAGGTCTCGCGTCAATTTTTCATAGACCGAGCCGGGCTCTCCGGTTTCTTCGACGAATCGTCGCTGGAATTTCAAAGGAAAATTATCGAACGTTCTGGGCTTGGGGATGATACTTATCTACCCGAAAGTATGCATTTGATTCCTCTCAAGCCAACAATGCGGGCTGCCCTGGAGGAATCTGAGCAGGTGATATTCGGGGCATTGGATAAACTCTTTGCCAATACGAAGATTAAGCCGAAAGATGTCGGGATTTTACTGGTGAATTCCAGCTTATTTAACCCCACACCATCTTTGTCTGCTATGATTGTGAATAAATACAAATTGAGGGGAAATATTAAGAGTTTCAATTTGGGGGGAATGGGCTGCAGCGCTGGAGTAATAGCTGTCGATTTAGCTAAGGATTTGTTGCAGGTTCATAGGAATGAATATGCAATAGTGGTTAGTACAGAAAATATAACGCAGAACTCATATGGTGGAATTAAGAAATCTATGTTGATTCCCAATTGTTTGTTTAGAGTTGGTGGGGCGGCGGTTTTGTTGTCCAATAAATCATGGGAGAGGAAGAGGGCTAAGTACGAACTAATTCATGTTGTAAGAACGCATAAAGGGGCTGAGGATAAGGCCTTCAAATGTGTGTATCAGGAGCAGGACAATGAGGGGAAAACAGGGGTTTCTTTGTCTAAAGATCTAATGGCTATTGCTGGTGGGGCTCTTAAGACAAATATCACCACTTTGGGTCCTCTTGTCCTCCCCATCAGTGAGCAGCTTTTGTTCTTTGCCACATTGGTACTCAGGAGATTATTCAAGAAGAATGTGAAGCCTTACATCCCCGATTTTAAGCTGGCTTTTGATCATTTCTGCATACATGCCGGGGGTCGGGCTGTGATCGATGAACTTGAGACGAATCTGCAGCTGCTGCCGGTTCATGTGGAGGCTTCAAGAATGACTCTCCACCGGTTTGGGAATACTTCGTCGAGCTCAATTTGGTATGAGCTGGCTTATATTGAGGCCAAAGGCAGGATGAGGAAGGGCCATAGAGTGTGGCAGATTGCTTTTGGGAGTGGTTTTAAGTGCAATAGTGCAGTTTGGAAGGCACTTAGGAATGTTAAGACGTCCCCAAATGATCCGTGGGAGGATTGCATAGACAAGTATCCTGTACAAGTAGTTTAGTAGCTCTGTTTTTATCAGTTTATCTCTTTGTATTTTCGCTTAATGTCTGTTCAAATGCTGAAGTTGCTGTAATAGGGGATTTCTCGATGTTGTGTTGTGTACTATTGGGACACTACTGGATCATGTTCTGTCCAGATTTTTATTTAAGATGAATAAAGTTTGAATTTTAGTACAGTGGGTTTTAATTCTGTGGCATGGTTTTATTTTTGGTCAGTTTGAAGTTTTGCTCCTTAGGTTTTTATTAGATTTATGTGGGGATTGGTATGAGGAAGTGGAATTATGTGGGAATGGAATAAAGATAGTATTTTTTATCTTGAAACACATTTTTTTCTTCCAAATCAAACCATTTTAATATTTGAATCTACAAAAAAATATAGTTCATAAATTGATTCCTGAATTCTACTAGTTTTCAGCTGCTTGCTTGGATTTAAAGTTCAAAGTTGAACAACAATTCTTTTTTTTTTTTTATGTGTTAAATAAAATTTCTACTATCTTAAAAATCAAAGATCGATGCAATCCTTCAAGAACATCGACTTGACTGTGGAACAATGGCAAAGTCACACTATTAATTCAAATTTTGTAGAATCAAAATTCTCAAAATATCATAAAATTGAAGTGACAAAATTTTAGAATACTATTGCGTAAAATGAAGGTTTTAGATTTTGACAAAAAGAGAAGGGGGCGTGGGGGTGAGGTGTTGAATTAATTAGGGTTCATAGCTAGAAAAACCCTCCAAGAGAGAATATGAAACTTTGCAAAATCTCTTGCAGAAAACATAAGTGAATAAAAGCTGATGAATAATTGAGATGCGTGATATATTGTGATTTGTTAAGATTTATTATTATTTTTTAATTAGAGGATAATTTTGTTAAATAAAAAAAATAAAATGTATTTTCAATAGATTGAGAATAGCTAAATCTAAGGAGATGAAAAAATATTGGCTAAATCCATACAATTGGGAATAAGGTCTCCCGTCTCTAAATTATACCCATTAAGTGTTTGAGAATATTTATTCCATTTTTATTTAATTTTCATGTACCAATCATACCACTAGGGATTAATTACCTTCTTTCAGACTTTAATGAGGAAATTAAAAGAAAGCATAGCAAGGGCAAAGATATGATAGAACAGTTAAGATCCCACCACTCGTAATGTTATGTGTCATTCGTAATATGTGTTTAACAACTTCTGTTGTACATTTCAATACACAGATACGTGTGCGAGAAGATAGTTATATATAATACGTATGTATCTTAGTTTTTCTATATTTTTATATCGTAATCATTCATTCACACATATATCGTGTATTGATGAATACGAACCCGCCCGGCTTTTTGGGGAAGTCAGATCCGAATGCGTTCATTGTCCAACTGGCCCGGCAGGAGTAGCAGAATTCCCGTTCCCTAGTTAAAGATTTAATTGGATGTTGGATGTCAAAATCGTGAGTGCTCGCATGTAATTTTCCGCAATGCGCAGGTATAGGGAGAAATTTATTCCCAAAGGAACGGAGACAAGATCAAAATTGACCTCCAACTGCTAAACAGGATGGGGATGGGGACTATTTTCGTCCCTATAGGTACCCACTACTTGTTAAACATTAATTAATTTATTAATTTAATATTATATATATTTTTAAAGTAATATCAAAATATACGTGATTGTTAAAATATTTTTTTTCTGTTTTTATAGAAACCACATTAAATGAAGAATTCTTTGGAGGAATTGTGAAGCTCTATTGACATTTATATATATGTATTTTATATTTTTTAATATTTTTATTGTAATGCATAATTAAATTCAATTTATTATATATGATAATTTTTTTAATTTTGAAAGTCATTTAAATTTTTGAAAAACTTTATAAATTCTAGTATTAATTTTTTTTTCACAATTTTTTCTATAAATATTATTAAAATTCATGAATACCCGTCTCCCTGCGGAAAAATAGGGGCGGGTACCCATCGCGGAAACAAGGATGCGGAAGACGATGGGGACAAGGGCTCGCCCCGCTCACATTCTACGAGGAGTTCTAGTAGCTTAGATGCAATTGCTTTGAAACTATACTAACTTCTCAATGGTCTCTCGAAGGTTTATAATTATTCATAGTTATTATGTATCTTGACATAAAAAGAGAGTTGGCCTTAATGCTTCAATTTTATTCTGGTTGATACTGCTTTGATATTAACAGAAAATAATACTATATTATGATTCTGAAAAGATTTGAATTAAAATACACTTTGCAAGGAATTCAAAATTGATGGCTTGAATGAAATCTTGAGAGCATGGAGGAGACATCAAAAAGGAAAACTTACAAAGAAATAGGGGCAGCACGGCCACATGATTCAGAAGAGTTAACGTAGGAATAATTGAACCAGCTAGAGAACTGATAGTTGCATTATTGTATGAATATACATATTTTAACCCATAGAAATGACATAAAATATAAACTTGAGATGCGGAAGTGGGCAAAGGATTTGGGAATTGAGAGACATTATAAAAAAAAATATTAATGATAAGAATTAAATGATAATATCAAAATTATTATGTTATATTATATAAGTAATAAGATTAATCTTTTTTGTTACAATACTAATCCGCATAAGTTTGTAGTAATAAAACGGTATATAAGTCGTCATCGTCAACAAATGCCACAGTCATTTTGTGATATTATTTAAGTGGTGATCATATGTAATAATTAATTGTCAAAAATGACAAAGACACATTTTTAAAATTTAAAAAATAAAAATAAGTATCACTTTATATATATAATATCAAATTAAAATATTATTGTCAATACCACTTTTTTTTGCAGTGAGTTTGCGTGTGCAATGTTGGAAAAAAACACAAAAAAATTATCACAATTACACGCATCAAAAAGTTTCATAAAAATAATAATAGAGTCGATTAAAGGTGAATTTTGATTATTGCACTTGTCGGCTAAATATACCTATCGACAACGAGCTTTTAGCTTTATTACACTGTTGTTGCATATGAAAACCTAAACCTAGTGGATTTAGTGTAAATAAAATAAAAAATTAATCGATTTCGTGCAAAATTATTCGATTTGATCGGATCTACCAGTTTGGAAGTGCAAAAATGTTGTAATAATTAATTAATTCATTTAACTTTTAGCCTGGATTTATCTGAAAAGGTTGTAATAATTTGAGGTTTTCACTCAATCCCATGAATGGTAAGTTTTAGCTTTATTAGCCTGTCACTGGCTATGAAAAATTTTAAAATAAAATTTGAAAAACAAAAAAATATATATATTTTTTGGCTTTAAGAAAAACGTAAAAAATTCATCGCAGAGCGCATTCCGGGATATGAATATTTATGTAATCCCATGCAGTGATTTATGCGTTACTAAATTTAGGTGCAACATGAATTTAATTAAATCCCAAAAATAAGGACATATATTCTGTACAAACAACTAGCCTCCAAACAGCTAAATTGCTCGTGTCCCATGGAGACAAAAAAAAATCATAATAATAATTAGTAACAATATAGTAATTAAATTATAATATAGAAATATCACTCATCATATATCTATATATATTAATTCAAACGATAGAAAAAAATTATTTTTATCATAATAATAATTTTATTAATTAATAGTAATAAAAATTATATTTTATTTATCAATATTGGTAACTAGTACTCGCACATATATTACAACATTAACTGTGATAATTTTTATTGTGATTATTATATTATTATGTATGTCATTAATTGTGAATATATAATGATAATTTAAAATATTAATTCTTACTATTATTAAAATATTACCATTGCATGACATTACTGATAAAAAAATAACTTTTTTTATTGTTATTTAATTATTTTTTTCAATGAAAGAAGGATATATATTAATATATACATAGATAGATAGATGCCTCATCTTGGAAAGTGTGGGAGACAGCCATGAGAATTGGTGAATGCAAAGTTCATCTTATAAATTGTTAAAATTGGCACGTGAATTAAGCCTTGACCCTTGAGGGATGTGAAACATTGGGGGATTTTTATTTTTTTTTTTCTTCTTCTTCTTTTTTATTTTTTATTTTTTATTTTTTGGTGATGGAACTCTCAGGATATGTCATAGGGCAGAGCTCCATGCAACTTTCCCTTATAAAATCATTAAACTTTATTTACTATAATCGAGATAGTGAAGACAATATAATACAAAGCAAGCTATTTTCTTTTATTAAATAAAAAGGGCATCTAAAATATTAAACTGTGGAAATAAAGTTTTTTATTAATTAAATACTAATAATACTCAATTTCATTGTTAAATGTGAAAAATTCTTTTTCATAATATAGTATCTCACCAACACTCAGGATAAAGAGATTTGTTCTTATAAAAAATGTTCAGTCGACGAGAGAATAGAATAATTTATAAATTAATTTGACATCCTAAATTACTCCAATATAGGGGTAAAAAGAAAAGACTTGTCATTGTTGGATACATTTTCATTCTCACAATAAAAATTAGTGTGAAAATAGAGCAACTTATAAGTTGATTTAAAAGCTTTCACTCTTCTAATACGGAACCAAATTTGATATTGTCAAAAATAATTTTATCCCACACGTAAAAGTCAAGATGTTCATTCATATTCAAAGTACATCCTAACATAGCCATAGCATTATATTTGTCAATCATTTTGATTCATATCTTTCAACTGATATTTCATCTTTTATTTTGTATATAGATGCGCCATGCTAGTATATATGATCCGTGTATGAGTAATTTTTTCATGTATGATTATCTTTTATTAAAAAAATATATTATATGCTGAATATTTATCTATAATACTGATAAAATATATGACATATCAATTGAAATAAAGAGTTGAATTATATTTTAATAGTATTTTAACTAAAAAGAAAAAGAAAAATCTCAAATCTCAATGGTATATTGGGAATTATCGTCCGCACCTGCTTGGTGTTTGCCCCAATTGTTAAAGATTTAAATGGTTCTTTCTCACAAAACATGCAACCAGTAATTTAAACCACACCGTAAACCTATCATTTCCCGGCAGCTCACGATGGCCAGTACGCTCTACAACATGGTCCATTATTGGCTCGTGGATCACCCATTCATCAGCCAATACGAGTGGAAGCCCGGCCAATCCCCCGGCGCTTCCCCACTCTTTGTCTCCACCGCCGTCGTAACCTACCTCTCCCTCACACTCCTCCTCCACCGCTTCCCCATTCTCCCCACCCTCCCCTCCTCCGCCCTCCTCCTTGCCGCCGCCGCCCACAACATTGTCCTCTGCCTCCTCGCCCTCGTCATGGCCGTGGGCTGCACTCTCTCCATGCTCCACCAGACGCCACCGGACAACCTCAGCTGGTGCATATGCTTCCCCGCCGGCACCACGCCGCGCGGGCCGACATTCTTCTGGGCCCACGTGTTCTACTTCTCCAAGATCCTCGAATTCGTCGACACGCTGCTGATCCTCCTCAGTGGGTCCCGCTCGCGACGCCTCTCCTTCCTCCACGTCTACCACCACGCGGTGGTGCTGGTGATGTGCTACCTGTGGCTGGCGGCGCCGCAGACGCTGCTTCCGGTGGGAATAGTGACCAACTCCTCCGTCCACGTGCTAATGTACGCCTACTACTTGCTGTCGGCTCTGGGGTTTCGTCCATGGTGGAAGAGGATGGTAACGGACTGCCAGATTACCCAGTTTTTGTTCGGGTACTTGATATCGGGTTTGATGCTGTACTTCCATTTTACCGGGTCGGGTTGCTCCGGGATACGGGTTTGGGGTTTCAATGCCCTCTTCACGTCCTCGCTTTTGGTACTTTTTATTAACTTTCATCTCAAGAATTATGTCCAGAAAAAGAAGTTGGTGTGATCATCAAGTTGTTTTTCTTGTCGTAATTTTTTTTTCCCTACATGACGAGCGCGGCAAATCTTGCCCCACTTATATTTCTGTTTTTGTTTAGTTTAAGGTGCATGAATTTTGGGCGTTTGAATCTTATATTTTAATTTTTAATTTAGTGTTTCATGTTTTATTTCATGTAATAAATTTATATATTTATTATCTTGTAATTGATTAATTCTTCGCAAATTATGAATAAGGGGCTACAAAACTCTTAAATTTTACAAATAATAAAATTACTTTTAATCAATTAAAAAGAACATATATATTGCTAAAATTCTACAAAATATCTCTCTCGCTTTCTCTCTCACTCTCATGTCTCTATACCTAAAATTCGTTCATATTCAAATTCTAATTGAAGAATGTCAATGGACTAATTAATTAATGACAATATTTTTTAAATTATTAGATATTATACTCTTTTCAAGTCGACAAGTTGATTGGTGACAATAGTTTACAAATTGTTAGTTATATATTATATTCTTTTCAATTTCTTTATTGAAAGCACTGATTTTTATTCAATAGTTTTTTTTTTTTAAAAAAAGGAAAATATACCATTTATATTGATAAAGATATAATTCACTTGAGAAAGAATGTGTTTAATAATTTTTTTCTTAACAAAGAATGACTTCCAATGATGTTTTAGCCATCCAATAGGTGGAAGTAAACTAAGAAAAACTAACGAGAAATTAATATTTTATTATCATATTCTATAATATACGTAGTTAGTGATCCACAAACAATGCATGTTTTATGTAGTTTTGTACTTTTTTCCTTTAATCTCGTTTTGAGCCTTCTTTTTGAAACACATCGCTCAAGATAGTTCCTTCATTAATTCAAGTACTAACAAGAATCCTGTGAGAATTTAGAATTCCGATGCTTTGATATAATAAAAAACTTCGAACATACTGAATTTGAATATCAATTGATCAGTAAAGAGACATTTTTTAACTTTTCAATTGTCCTAACAACTTCTTTATGTAAGAATTAAAGCATCAAAAGGAGAACCGAGAATTTTTCTAGATTACAACGCTTCTGTTTGGTGATGGAAATTCGACCACCAAATTTTATCAACTTACAAATTCTTTCTCAATTAGTTTTAAAAAAATAAAAATAAAAATATCTGATATTATGTCTATTCTTTTCCATTTTTATTTTTGTTTTTGCTAGTTGTCCTGACTACCCCTTTTTCTATCCTTGCATCAACTAGGGGTGTTCAAATTCAATCCAATCCAAAAAAGAGAGAAAAAAAACAAAGAACTGATCCAAAAAACTGAAAACTAATCAAAATCAAACTTTTTTGGATTGAATTGGATTTCTTTTTTTAAAACTAATTGAATTGGATTGGTTTTCAGTTTTAATCTAAAAAATCGATTCAATCCAAACCGAACTAAAATTTATATACTAATAATATAAAAAATACATATCTTAATTGTAACATAAACAAATAAATCAAAATAAACTAAACCTAAGATTTTTCCATTTAAAAATCAAATACATATGAATAATTATTGAAGACTTATAACTTTATAATTATGTGTTCTTACATAATTTAACTTAATTTCATAAGAATAGTGTGATATGATAGCTAAATAAAATTCACAAATTAATTTATTGAATTAGTTTAGTTATCAATGATAACTTGTCAAATATTTCAATTAAAAAATTAAATTAATCAATCCAATCCAAATTAATTTAAAATGAATTAGATTAAATTTATAATAAAAATCTAATCAATCAAATATACATTATATAATTTGAATCGATTAACTTTTTATCCCAAAATTGATTTAAACCAAACCGCGATCACCCCTAACATCAACCTTAAATTATCTAATTTATAGGATGGGATTACAAAGGATGACTGGCAAATGTTAGAGAATAAAGAAATAAATTAAACATTTTGTCACGGCTCAAAAAATGGAAGAGTCATCACAGAAGCATGACTGAGGTAGAAGGGTAGTCAAAGGAACGTATCATCACAAAGGAATGAAGTCAAAGGAACGAATCATCACAAAGGAATGAAGCGAAATGTTTTATTGGCCGACTTAGTTTTGTCGGCCGATTGAAAAGAGCCTCTTAATGGGCTCAATTAAGATTTCAAATTAAATTTTGATTTATTGTAAATGGGGCATCAACGGATCCAATATGAATCAAATTTGTTATATTTAAATTTAAATTCGATTATTAAAATTTATATTTGAATTTGATTTAAAATTCGATAAGATCTTTATTACTTAATACTATATTCGAATTCAATAGATATCCGAAATTCGATTCAAAAATTCGATCTGATTTATATATATATATATTTTGAATTTCATAAATACATTGTATTTATAACAATTTTTTATTACATATTAGTCAAAAAGTTAGATATTTGAATATTAAATTCCTATTTCACATTATATTAATGTATATATGAATTATTATATGCTATTATATTTGACATTTGATTAATAACCCTCTTAATTTTTAGGTTAAAGACTCAATATTAATAGTATAATATAGACTTTAATATAGATATTAGGTCAATATAATATATAGATTTTATTTTAAAATTTTTATCAATATTATATATAAGAGTATTAATTTAATAAAAAAATATTAAAGTTCGAATTCGGATATTTAACAAATTTGATTGCTTAATTCAATATCCAATCTATTTATTTTGGATTACAAATATTTATAATCGAATATGATCAATTAAATAATTTAATCAAATAAAAATCTTAAAATTCAAATTGAATTCGGATTAAAATCCAATCCATCGATAGCCCAAAATTTAATAGTCAAGGTATTTTCTCAACTTAGGCTAGATTATTTTTTGGCTATCCCAGCACAAATAATCAATGTGCTCTTTTTTATTTGAGTACATTATTTTTTCAAAAAGGTGGGCCAAACTTACTATTAATGATTAAGGTTAGCAATTGGCATGCAAGAGTGGAATAAATGGGAATGAAATAACTTTAGAAATAAAATTAATATGAAAAAAGAATAATGATAGTAAAAGTTATTCTATACTTGGTATGATAAGGAACAAGAAAGAAATCAACTCATCATTTTTTACTTAATTCCAATATCATGATTGATATTTAGCAACGACAGATAGAAATGGAATGAAGGTATTTTACATGACCAAATTATCCTTTTATATCAAATCATTAAAGTTAAATATTTTATTGATAAAGTATTTATATCTTATAATTCTATGTTTTTATCATACAATCTTTAATTTTTTTTATTTCATTTAAATGTATGACAAAGATTATAATTAATTTATATTTTGGAAAGTAAAATTAATTTTTTTTGAGTAAAAATAAAAAAGATGTGGTAATCGATTAATTTTTCTTTTACTAGAGTTTGAAGATTGTGGAGAAATTCATATAGACAAAAAGAAACCATCAAGAATATATATAGGAGAGTTTTATGATGGTTTAGAACTCTTTTGCATTGTAGGGTAATTTTGTTAAATACAAAAATAAATCCATTCTTGATATATTGGAAATAACTAAACTTATGAGGAAGGGAAGGAATGGTTAAATCCATGCTTTTAGGAATGAGGATTTTCATTCTTAAATTATACTAAGCATGGATTTATGAATAGATTTAGAAATGATCATTCTATTCCCACCCTATTTCTACTTGTCAATCGTACCATAAGTAGTGTCTTCTCATTAGACATGTATTCTAGTTTAAATAATTTATTACTTTTAATTGATCTTCAAAATTTTGATGCATTAAATAATGCATTTATTGCCACCAAAAATAGAGTTAATAATACATGAAAAAATAATTAGTACTGTTTTTTGAAGTGTACATAAACAATTTTAAGAACCTTCTTACATAAACAATTTCATTGTCAAGTCAACCTTATTAGATTTACATTCTTAATCAGATGATTCATTTGTCCAATAATATCATTTTTATATTTTTATGTATGAGGAATTAAACGTTAACAAACTCTTAATATACATATTGATAAAAAAGAGAAGTGATATGGATGTAATAGCTCAAGCTAAAGAGAAGATCCAAGCTTCAACCCAATCAAGACTTCCTATGTTGGGCGGAGATAAATTAAACTAGCCGAGCTGTACTCAAGGAAGCCGAGTTGCACTCAAGGTAGTTGAGATTCACTACAGTAGCCGAGCTATACACAAGAAAGCCAAGTTTCACTATAGTAGCTGAGTTGTGCTCAAGAAAGCCAAGCTTCACTACAGTAGCCGAGCTGCACTCAAGGTAGCCAAGTTTCAACCCTGCCATGAGAGGCCGAGCTTCCCTGAATGAGCTGAGCTACACTCTAGGCCAACCTACTACACCAAGGTAGGCCGAACGTCATCATATGAGCCGAGCTACACTCGAAAATCAAACCAGAGGGGAGTTAAGCCACACCCAAGAGAAGAGTTGAATTGCACTCCGTCCAGGAAAGGAGAAACATAGATCATACATGGATTCATCTCATTAATTCAGTTGTATGTCAACAGTTAGTGGATTAGAGAGTGGTTACTATCCCAGTTAGTAGGACCTTTAGTCATATAAAAGGCTTTGTCGAAATGGTAGAGGAGAGAGATCATCAAAAAAATACAAGATTATTTTTTTGCTTTCAATTAGTGCTCTGAAAAAAAAATTAGCCTCAATTTAGCACCATTTGTGGGAAATAGATTAAGAGTTAGGATGTGAGGAAATGACAGATTTTGGAGATAATATAGAGACAGTATGAGGATGACGACACTAAGTAAGCAGACAGCCATGGCTGCCACAGCCTCGACTCTATTACTTACAGCACCAACGGCTATTATAAGAGGAGTAACCGCCTCAGTACCTCCGATGGTGGGACAAATAACCACTGAGCAGTCAGCCAACTTCTTGTGGTAGACGTTTAGTATCATTGCTTCTACTCAATCTACCTGAACAATACATGCAACACCCCTACCGATGCCACCAAGCTTTATGGTCATTCCATATCTGCTAGAAGCTACACTCACTATTCCATCTCCTAGTCTAGTGCTTTTTACCCCCACCCCAGGGTTGTTTAACCCCGTGCCTCCGACAAGGGTGATAGACATGTTGGTGGCACCTATGCCTATGGATAAACCACCGCTTAAAGTCCCAGGACAACACTCATTTTTGGAGAAGTTGTGCAAGGCACGGTAATAGCTAGACCTCCTTTCCCTAATAATTTGGGGTTGTTTATGGGGAGAGGGTAGAAGGCAACGATGGCGCCAAGAAGGGGAGTATTGGATAAGCTAATAAGGACTGGGTGCATTTACGATTTACCTAGGGAGACATGAGGATCCCCACGTATATAGCTGGGGATGAGAAGTGGTGGTGGAAAGTCAGGTGTCAGTGAGGCAAAGGCTAGAAAGAAAATAAAAGCCCCAAGTAAACTTGGTAGTGGAGATGGAGGAAATGAGAATAGAGTTGGGTGAGATGAGAAAGAAGATAGAGGGAAAAGTGGGGGAAGAGGTTAAGGCTTTACCTTTCGTTGAAGTCATACTGCAGGATCCCTTCCCAAAGAATTATAAGTCTGTTGTATCAATTCTCAAATGGAGTGAAGTACAGAACCTTTCTTACTACTCTAGGAAGAGTTGCTCAAAGGTGGTTTGGGTAATTACCATCTAAGTCCATTCATACAGTCGATGAATTTGCCTGAAAGTTTCTACACTATTTCACTAGTAACAAGCAATACTGATGGAGTGCACAGAGCCTACTCTCATTTTGGCAAGGAGAGAGCAAAAGCTTAAGTTTTGTTAGGCGATTCACTACAGCTGCTTTAAAGGTCCCATCAGTTGCTCCTGAGTTGTTGAGTTGTGCCTTTGTTCAAGGGCTCCATCCTGGCCTTTTCTTTAGGTCTTTGAGCAGAAAGACAAACTTGCATATGGTTATGATGAGCTCCTACGATGGGCAGAAAAGTATATTCACAAAGAAAAGAATTGTGAAGCAAAGGAGGAGTTTAGGGAAAAAAGAAAGGGAAAGAGGGAAGATCCTACTAAAAGAGGCCATAAGTGAAACACCATTCGGTATCATTTATGGCATGGACATTTTGATCCTAGCAGAAAATGGGATAGGGTCTCATTAAGTATTGTCATATGATCTTGAGAAAAATGACAAGCTACCCAAGGTTTCTTTCGATATAGTAAAAGAGAAGAGAGAAAATGCCTGCCTCAGGATGGCCAAGTATAAGCAAAGGATACAAATGACTTTCAATACAAGGATTAAGCCTTGTAGCTTTCAAGTCGAAGATTTGGTACTAAGGAGAGCTGATGCATTAAGAAATGTAGGAAAGTTGGAACCAAATTGGGAAAGACTTTATAAGGTGACCATAGTGCTAAAAAATGAGCATATGAGCTAGGGATGCTGAAAGGAAAGAAAATAGCTCGGCCTTGGAACGTGCAGAATCTTCAACATTTTTACATGTAATTTCTTTTTGCTAAAATCTAAATTATTAGTTTTGTCTTATGTCGGCACTTGTTTTTATTGAAGTCTAGTCTTAAGTAGTTTTGATTTCTCGTAAAGTTATTTTGAAGTTCAGTCATCTGTTCTTTCTCCAATGCTAAGCATCAACTTGAATAAGCTAAACAATGGACAAATGTCCAAGTGAAGATGGCAAATGCCAAACAGAAAATAGTTTGGCTGATCTGGTCAAATGT
>JACGDI010005438.1:20014-35427 GCA_014898725.1 Jacaranda copaia
GTTGAATCTTGGTAAAGATTATGCCAACACTTAGTTCAGACGTGTTCTTAACAAGCAATATGAGGTAAAAAAAATTCCATTCATTTTATTTTTTTCATACAAAAACTACAAAAAGAGGCAAAGAGCTATTCTCCATGGTATAGCAGTTGACATATACAAAGTAAGCGGGTTCGTAGAAAAGTTGGTCTCTTCAATACTAGATATCCTAATTAGCATCAATTTCAAGATGATGGAAAAGTGAGAAGTTCTTCTGTCGCACTAGGAGCAGCATCTATGCCATTAGAAGTAGTTGTCTCAGCTAATGTTGTATCATTAAGAAGATTATTCTGTTTTGATAGCTCAGCCATAGGAAACACCTCGACAAGTGAGGAACCAAAGGGTGGCAACATTGAGATTTTTTTTGTTGGTAAAACCAACAAAATCAATTGTCACTATCTCGATAATATCATTCAACTCGACAAAGCATCACTTCAACAATAACACAGCTAGGCAATTATGGAAATAAGATCAATGTTGCATGGTAACACGTCTCGGCCATTATGGAAATAAAATCAAATGAGTTGCAGGGTAGTTCATGTTGGCAAAAATGATGGTAAAAAAATTTAAGGCCTTTTCGTCTCGACACTTTGTCTCGGCAATTATGAAACAATGAAGTTGCACGGCAATTGCATTTCATCTCCGCAATTGCATGGTAATGAAATTAAAGTTGCATAGGAAGTCATCTCAACAATTGATGATAGCAATCAAAATTACATAGCAACTTCAATTAGATCGTAGCAAAATTAAAAATTGCCTGGCTCTTCATCCTGGCAATGCATTACTAGTCTCGATAAAATTGATGGCAACAAAATAAAGTTTTCCTTTTCATCTCAGCAATGATTAAGCTTAATCTACCTTTAGCTCGAACTTGGTTATAGTTCAAACTACTTTTGAACTACATTTTGGGGGGAGATGTGATATGGATGTAATAGCTCAAGCTAAAGAAAAGATCCAAGCTTCAACCCAATCGAGACTTCCTATGTTGGGCCGAGATAAATTAAACTAGCCGAGCTGCACTTAAGGTAGCTGAGATTCACTATAGTAGCAAAATGTACTCAAGAAAGCCAAGCTTCACTATAGTAGTCGAGCTACAATCAAGGTAGCTGAACTTCACTACAGTAGCCGAGCTGTACTCAAGAAAGTCAAGCTTCACTATAGTAGCTGAGCTACAGTCAAGGACCCAAGTTTCAACCTTGCCATGAGAGGTCAAGCTTCCCCGAATGAGCTGAGCTGCACTCTAGGCCAACCTGCTGCACCAAGGTAGGCCGAGCTTCATCATATGAGCCAAGTTGCACTCGAGCCAATCAAACCACAAAGGGAACCGAGCCACACCCAAGAGAAGAGATGAATTGCACTCCATCTAGGAAAGGAGGAACATGGATCACACGTGGATTCATCTCATTAATTCAGTTGTATGTCAATAGTTAGTTGATTAGTGGGTAGTTACTATCCTAGTTAGTAGGACCTTTAGTCATATAAAAGGCTTTGTTAAAATGGTAGAGGAGAGAGATCATCAAAAAAATACAAGATTACTTTTTTGTTTTCAATTGGTGCTCTGAAAAATTATTTTTTTTTGCATCAAGAAGAATATTAAACTTTGGAGTAAAATTTTGAATAAGCGAGCATTAGATATCTCTATGTATTCTTTACTCACGCAAATTTCATTGACCACTTGATTGATGGTAAATTTTTGTTCAAATTTAATTTAATTGAACCGTAGGTCAATCAGGGGCTGTTTGGTTTCATTTCCACACTCTCACATTTTTAATTATTCCAGAAATGAAAATCATCATTTTTTACATATTTTCACCCAATATTATTTTCATTTTTAAAATATATTATCCAGTAACATATATATCTTCTAGCAATATTTCATTTTTTTCTATCTCTCTCCACCTATAACCTATTAAAACTAATATAATTATTACATTTCCAAACACTTCATCCAAACACATTATTATTTTCACATCACATAACTAATTTTGACCAAAATAAAAATGTTGGAACTGAAAATGAAACTAAAACCAAACAGCCCCCAAGTGTTAGTATTTTTTGAAAATAAAAAATAAGCATATATATACAGAGAATTTTCAAGAGGACAATCTGAAGATTAGGTGACGAAGTTCAGGTAATTACGAGGTTTGACTTTTAATCCTACTAAAATACAGCTATTTGCCTATTTTTATAATAGTTTATTAATTGATGATTATTACAACTCTAACATTAATTAATGTATAATTATATATTTATTGATCATAGTTTTTTATTTATTGATTGGCTTATTATAAATTTGAATAGTCAATTGGTTCAATATCATGACACTCACGCATGTATATGTGAGATTAGAATTCAAATTCTATTGAACCTTTAGTTTATGTGGATTTGTAAATACAAAAGAATAATTATCATAATTTACTATAACTATCCATTTTGTTTTGTTCTCAAAGTTCATTTTTATTTTTTTCCTAAAAATGAAAATAAAGGAGAAAATGAAAATAGAGGACTATCCACTTCTGCTATATTTTTATATATATTTTTATTTTTAACACATATTCCCAAACACACTATTACATTATCCCTCAATTTTCACTTTTCAATTTTTTCTACTCATATTTTATACGATTTTTAATATAAAAATACTATATTTTCTAAATACAATTCATTTTCATTCTTATATAATTATTATATTTTAAACAAAATTTTTAAATAATATTTATTTTTAAAAATATATTTATAACTAATTTTTTATTATTTTTTTAACTAAAAAATAAAAATACCTTAGAAAACAAATCTAAACGAGCCCTAAGTAAATTTGGTTGTTACTATAATTATTGGAAATATAATTTTTTTTATTTAAGCATCAACATATTTAATTAAAAAAGCAAAGAATCCTGAAAAAATTCGGCTGCCCACGAGGAGCAATCATCAGGTAACAGCGTCCTGCTCAACACTCTTCGTATATATTCATTTCCTGCAGAAAAGTCAATATCAAAAGCCTCTCGGAAACTCCCTCATTCTTGTTCTTACTTTTCTTATTCCCAATTCTCATCAAAGTTTTCCCTCAAATTCTTGAAGGAAAAGAGATATACTACACCCTTGATTGCCTCTGGCGACTAGAAAAACCGCCATGGACGGAGGACGAGGAGTAGGCGGCGCGGAAGTCCGAGAAACTGCCGGCGCTGCCGCCGGAGGAGGCGGAGGCGGGGCCTCTGTTGGCGTCCAGATCCATCAAAGCCGTCGGCTCCCCGACTTCCTTCAAAGTGTCAACTTGAAGTACGTTAAACTGGGTTACCATTGCTTGATCTCTCATTTGTTAACTCTTTGCTTAATTCCTATAATGGTTGTCATAGTCATTCAAGCTTCTCAAATGAATCCTAACGACGTCCGCCAAGTATGGCTCCATTTGCAATACAATCTCGTTTCGATTATAATTTGTTCCGCCTTTCTCGTATTCGGATTCACCGTTTACATCATGACCCGCCCCCGACCCGTTTACTTGGTCGATTACTCCTGTTACCGCGCTCCAGATAGCTTGAAAGCTCCATTTACACGATTCATGGAGCATTCACGGTTAACAGGGGATTTCGACGAATCATCTCTCGAATTTCAGAGGAAAATTCTTGAAAGGTCGGGGCTCGGGGATGAAACTTATGTTCCGGAAGCAATGCATTGTATTCCGCCGCAGCCGTCAATGCAGGCGGCCAGGGAGGAGGCGGAGCAGGTGATGTTTGGGGCACTGGATAATTTGTTTTCCAATACTAATGTTAAACCAAAGGATATTGGGATTTTGGTGGTGAATTGTAGTCTGTTTAATCCGACGCCATCTTTGTCGGCTGTGATTGTGAATAAATACAAGTTGAGGGGAAATATTAGGAGTTTTAATTTGGGTGGCATGGGGTGTAGTGCTGGGGTGATTGCAGTTGATTTAGCAAAGGATATGTTGCAAGTACATGGGAACACTTATGCAGTTGTGGTTAGCATGGAAAATATTACACAAAATTGGTATTTCGGGAACAAGAAATCAATGTTGATACCTAATTGTTTGTTTAGAGTTGGAGGTGCAGCAGTTTTGTTGTCGAATAAGGCGAGGGATAAGGGAATGGCGAAGTACAAGCTTGTTCATGTGGTGAGGACTCATAAAGGGGCTGATCAAAAAGCATTTAGGTGTGTATATCAGGAGCAAGACGGTGCTGGAAAGACGGGGGTTTCTTTGTCTAAAGATCTCATGGCTATTGCCGGTGGGGCTCTTAAGACTAATATAACCACTTTGGGTCCTCTAGTGCTGCCAGTTAGTGAGCAGCTTTTGTTCTTTGCTACATTGATAATGAAGAAGTTGTTTGTGAAGAACATCAAGCCCTATATCCCGGATTTTAAGTTGGCTTTTGATCATTTCTGCATACATGCTGGGGGAAGGGCTGTGATTGATGAACTTGAGACGAATCTCCAGCTGCTACCAGTTCACGTGGAGGCTTCAAGAATGACTCTCCACCGGTTTGGCAACACTTCGTCAAGCTCCATTTGGTATGAGCTGGCATACACCGAGGCAAAGGGGAGGATGCGCAGGGGCCATAGAGTTTGGCAGATTGCTTTTGGGAGTGGTTTCAAATGTAATAGTGCAGTTTGGGAGGCTCTCCAGAATGTTGAACCATCGAGGAATGGCCCTTGGGAGGATTGCATCCATAGGTATCCTGTGAAAGTAGTCTCTTAGCATATCAAATATGATTCTTTGAACCCCAAATATAACGCCAGCCTTGTGCTTCGCTATTCTTAACTTGAGGTGATATAATTTCAGCCTTGTTCTTAATTAACTTGGGGTGATATAATGACTTGCGTTTTTATTTTGTCTAAAAACTCATTGTTGTATCTGATCATCAGCTTTCAAACCTTTTAATTAAGATAAAATCTGCTGGATAGTTGTAAATTCTTGAGTGCTGCTATTAATTGCTATTAATCTGCATTTCCTAGAGGAAATAAGATTTTGACATCTACTGACCTATAACATGATCTGTTTGTTGTTGGATATCAATCGGAATGTAGAATGTTCATCGACTTTGTCTCTTCTGTACCTAACTTTGATGTGGAATTGATCTTAAGAAACTAATTGACAGTTCTTGCCGTCTGAGTCTCTTAAGCTTATCTGATTACATGTATATGTTTCCAGGCTGAGATCTTGTCCTGCTTTCTGTTAGGAAACATTGTTGAGGCTATGGAGCTGGCACCAGCCATTTTTATATGGTTCGCGAGTATACATAATGTGTCTAGGTACCTTAATATTTATTGGCGGCCCCCCTGCATATGGCTGTTTCTTTCTACTGTACATGTGAATCTATGCCAAATTATGGCCCCAAAAATTTCAACATTTTTCCTTCATTTTCTTGCACATAAAATGTCCAAAAAACCCCTGATTTTCTCACCTAATAACAAAAACCCATTGAATTTTGCATTCTCCAAAGTAACCATCCCATCCCCGTCTTCCTACTGCCAGCCGTCCCAACCCATCCCACCATGGCATTCCATCCGCCACTTCTTTCTCCTCCCAGCCAAGCCATCTCTCTCTCCCCTATAATATTTATTATTAATAATAATATGCCAAGTCAAGTGATACGTGGCCCGATGGCATAAATTTCACACGTAATGTGAAAGGTCATAAGTTTGAGTCCTAACCGGCTTCTAATATCGTGCGTGCTTATAAATTAAAAAAAATTATTATTATTATTAAATAACAAAAAATTCAACCAACAAACAAATCTATAAATATTGTAATACAATCTATTTAATCATTATATTGATTATTACAAACTTATAATATAATTATATCTATTTACTACATATGCACACATATGTACACAATATTTTTTTTATTATTTTTATAATTAAAAAAATCTTTAATATCAAATGTCACCCCCAATCTTTAATTCCAACTTAATATAGAACTAATAACTTATTAAAGGTTCTATATCAAAGAAAACAAACAATAAATTATGGGTGATTATACATCTATAAAGTATAACCAATTAAAACAAACAAGCTCTTAATATAATAGATCTTAACACACGAAACAATAGTACCAAAGCACTGAGGATGTGAATATGAGTTTGGGTTTAAAATCTTAATTTGAAATCTATAAATACTTTTAAAATTGACTTAGAACGGCATTTAATCACTTTTTTTACTCGAATTATTTCTTGGACAGTATGTATATTCTTGAATTAAGAACTCACATTTTCTTTCTAGCATAAAATCTCAAAAAAAAATTCTTGAGATGAAGTTGACCGTGCATCAATTTTTTTGACTTTCTATGGGAGAAGTTGGCTGTAATTCTGCAATATTTTCTTTTGTGTACTCATAATTGTCACGATTTTTTAGTTCCAAACTTTCCTATGGACAATTAATTTGTGGGTGGAAACTTTAGTGGGGTCTAAGCCTCTAAGTTGTTATAATTAGTTGGGCTACCACAGAGATAGTTGTGATTATTTTGGATCTTGAAATCTGAAAATCTCCTGCAGATGATTACTTCTCGGACCACATCACGCCTATTTTTGGCGGACATATCTTTTGCTTTTAATTTTGATCTTGGAGGGAAAATTATAATATATTGCTTGTGCCGACACCCATGTATAAATTTGACACCAAAAATCAAGGCTATGTTATTTAACGTTTTTTAAAAATATTTTTTAATTTTCAGAATAAAAGTGCATTTTTCAATTTTTTTTCTAAAATACTCAAATTTAATCCTAAAAAAATCCCTCTCAATTCACCCAAAAAATCTTATACTCTAAAAATCATACTTACTTTCACATTTTCTCATTTAACCTTTCACATCACTTATTCATTTGTCACTGTTTCACTTCACTTATTCATATATATATATATATATATATATATTAAAATTTTACTAATTAAAAAATTCTAAAATTTATGTTTATTAATTTAATTAAACTAATTATCAAAAAATAAAGTAAATTTAATTAAATGTTATTTATGTTATTACTAAACAATTCATTTATTGAATAACATATTAGATTAATTAATTTACTTATTAATTAAATAATGTATTGGTTATATTTAATATTTAATGTATTAATAAAATATTACATTTATTCATGTAATAAACAACTTAAGATGTTTAAATTTGATATAGTAAATAAATTAATCTTCTTTTAAAAAAATATTCTTAATTAAATATTAATCTTCACATTTATTCAATATTATAATTAAAAATTTAATTATAGGGTGATATTTATTTAATAATCTATTAAGTTTGATAAATTAATATTGATATGCTTAAAATAATTATTGAGAGAATTAATTAAATTTAAGTGAAATTATTTGATTATTACTAAGTAATTTATTTTCTAAATAATGTAATAATTAAATAATGAGTTAAAGTAATTAAATATCTTGTTAAATTAATTAAATTAATTTATTTAAATAACTCATTATTTATATATTAATTGTGTTCATATTTTATGTATAATTAAAGATTACATTTATTTATTTAATAAATATTTAAGATGATGTAATTTCATATAATATAATATTATTTATTTCTTTAATCTGATGAATCATTATTAAGTATTATATATAAATTATTAAAAGTTATTTTATTTAAATAAATAACTAAGTTTTATTTATATATAAATCATAAGTAATAAATAGTTCAATAATTATATTTTAATTAATAAATAATAATTAGTTTATACTTAATGTATAGTACTTAAATTTTTTTATTAGTCAATATTAACAATTATGATATAAACTGATTTTTTTAATAATTAAGATATAATTATAATTTCATGATTAATTAGTATTTATTAATATATATTTCATTCCAAACAAAACATTATTTACTAATGTTAAATATATAAAAATATAAATTTTAAAATAAATAATCAATTAAATTAATTACACCCGTATTTCAATCATTATAAGTATACACACACACCATCCAATTATTAATATACATATATATAATACATAAAAAAATTATTTTCACCCTACAAACTCAACAAAAAAATAACTGATTTTATATTTACATAAAGTTTATCTCTCCTCAAAACATTAAAAAAAACAAACAACTCATTTTCAAATTATTTTCTATATTTTCCCCTTCACATTCTTTTTTTTTTTTTTTTTTTTTTGTGGTTATAGCAGCGGTGTGGGGAGGGGAGGCAGTACCACACGATTTCATTCTTTTGCTTTCTCAAATCTTTTGTGGTACACGTGATTTTGCCACGCATAAATATTATTAGATCACACAAAATTAAGTATGTGTGAAATAATTTAAATTATCAAGCAACGTTAAAATTGTATTAAATATTCACCATAACAAAAAAAATAGCAAAAGGATAAAATTTTAAAAATGCATTAGCAAATTTTGTAAAAAATACAATTATAATTTTATTAAATTATTCTTAAAAAATAATTTAAAAAAACAAATTTGATATACTAATAAAATGGGCTAAAATTACTTTTCAAATCCTGAATTTTTTATTATATCCTTCAAATTGTATTTTCTATTTTATTTGTTGAAACAATTAAATAGGAACATGGGTAAGAAAAATTTAACATAACTTCCACTTCAAACCCAAAATAACCTTCTTCTTTTTTTTTTTTAAATAGTAACTAGTATGGATTATTGGATCTAATGTTTTTGCTCCAATATGTTAACATGCATAGAGGATAACATATGAACTACAGGAAAAACAATAAGTACCAGTTACTGGTACTTCCAATTTCAATCTTTTCAACCATCACCACAACAACAACGACCACGATAATAATAATAACAATAATAATAATAATAATAATAATAATAATAATAATAATAATAATAAAGGAAAATGATAACGACATTTGAAAATTATCAAAATAAAACAGATATCAATATTTGAAATTTATTTATGAAAAGTGTTCAAATATAAAGAATAAGGCAGGAATTCGCAATACATAAATACTTCAGGCAGGCCAAGCTAAGGGTATCAGATCTCAAGCATACAGCACCTGTTATTTCTGGTGAAGAAACCTTAACCAAAAAAAAAAAAAAAGGAACATATAATATAAAATATTACGCCTCTATCTCTTGCTCTTACAGTCAATATAAATGGCAGGCGCCCCCCCACCCCCACCCCCATCCCACAACAACAAAAGGACAAAAATGGAAACGAAAGAAAAATACAAAATGTGACTAAAAAGAGGAACTCTCATCTAAAGAAGAACTGGATTTCTTCCAACGTTTTTCCCTTCGTCTCCGGTACCCAAATCGTCGCAAATGCCACTGTCAATGCACACATGACCGTATAAAGAGTGAAAGTTCCTGTTAATATGCACAAATATTCAATTAGTTTCATGTCAAAACATGCTGCTGCTGCAATCTTTTAGGACAATATAACAACATAATCCGAGGAATCCATTCAGCTTCTTTTTCAGATAGCAAACTGTAAACCTGTGCTTCGTTGTTTTGGTCCATTCTTTTTCTTCAGAATTGCCTAAGTATGTATTTACTACAATTTTGCACAGCCATAAACAGAACTAAACACATGGGATGATGAAACTGTAGAGGAATGTTCTTTACTAACCTCCACCGCTCCAAGTGAGTAGCAGTGGTGCAGTCATAGTTATAACCCAGGAGAACAACCAGTTGAACAAAGTTGCCACACTCCCAGCTAGCCCTTTGATTTTAATTGGAAGAATCTGCATACAAAATTCATATGCAATTGCTAAAATATATGACTATTTCATGGGAATTTCCAAACACTGAATAAAATGTAAAAGGTGGGAAGAAAAACAGCACCTCGGACATTATAAGCCATGGAATGGGCCCCATTCCGAGTGAAAAAGAGATGATCATGCACTACAATTGAAGAAGTCAGTTGAACAAAGTAAGAAACTTGTGAAAATGAAAATTCATAAATCATCTTTTACTTGTGCATCTTTAAGAGGACATACCAACACCCCGACTACTGATAGGATTCCCAAGATGCCGAACAATGTAGAATCCTCAGATATGAAGCCCTAAAAACAATTCCAAATTTGCAAAAGTATCATCAAACATCAGCTTATCAGGAGAAAATAAACTAAGAATTTGTGTTACATTTCCGGCTTCTATCTATAACTGGTCCCTCATCAAAGAATATATTAATCATAAGGGAATACCTTTAAGAAGAACGAAACAGCAACTAGTAGGAGACTAAGAGCCATTCCACTAGATGATACCTGAAATGTGTAATCCCAATATTTGTAAGGTAATCTGATAACTTCTAGAGGTTAAAATTCATATGGTATTTCTTTAACTCACAATTAAGAGAATCCTGCGCCCAGTTTTGTCCACCAACCATGTAGCCACTGCAGTAGCAATAACCTGAAGAACAACACTTTTGAGATCTTATAAATTCTTAGCAGCTATAAATTAAGAAAATGATAGCTCAACCTGAATAGCGCCGACACCAACTGTTGCAGCATTGCTTGATGAGATCCCTGTTCATTCAAGGCAACAATATAATACCCGTTCAAATTAAACCAAAAAGTGCATATATTCCAAATGAAATGAAAATAAAAATCCAGGTGGTGGGAAATGATGCATTTGTGCAGTTAATAAAAAAAAGATTTGTCATTTTTCAAGTTTGATGATACTTTAGCTGGTGGGAAATGCTAGTTTTCTATGCACATAGTGATAATACACATATAATCATGAATTCAACATAGAAACGAACGAGATTGTCCTTTCCCTAGTTTCATGAAAAGGGTATTTGTTCACCCACCAGCAGATTCAAATATGTTATTGGAATAGAAGATGACACCATTAATTCCAGATAGCTGTTGGAGTACAAGTAATCCAATTCCTATCTGCAGGATAAAAGAGAAACAAGAAGGAATCATGTAAGCTCGGCAAGTTCAAAAGCTCAAGCATGGGAAGATCATAACCATTTAGAAAAGTTATGCACCATTAGTGGTAACCAATATCTTCTCAGTTTGAGATCTGCAAAACGGATTGCTGTTCTTCGGCTTGTTGAAGCTACAGACCTCTGCAACCCCAAAAACATTGTCTTGTGATTTGTGCATTATTGAAGAAATAGACTAAACCTAGATCATTAAGGAATCATATGAAGATAATGCTTAGAAGAAAGAGTAGATTCATGTGCGTTCTTTTTCAGGTCTTTTAAATCAATGGAAGAAAAATTACCTTGATTTCATTTACTTCAAGGGAAATATCTGTGTCAAAACCACGAAGAACTTGCAGAGATGCTTCAAAATCTTCTGTCATTCCCATTTTAGCCTAATTTTTCACAGATGATAAATATGGAAGCACTTGGATCCATTGCAAAAGGAGACTTAAGATAAAAAGTTTCTTCCTAGACTTACCAGCCACCGAGGAGATTCGGGGATGAAAAACAGTCCGGGTATCAATATTAGACAAGGCAATATTCCTGTGCATTGAATGAATATCAGTAAGGCCTTTTTGCAGATTTTCTGATAGCTTATTCATGAAAATTAGTCAACTATACACAGTTTTGAACCATCAAAAACCTGGGAAGAGAATTACCAAGAACTGCAAGAATTCTCCAATTTACAAATAGTCCAAGTAGATATGATAGCAGGATTCCAATTGTCACAGAGAGCTATGTCATAGAAGAAGATAAACTTCAGTCACAACTTAACTTGTAGTGTAACAGGTCTAAATGGAACATAAATTAGTTACACTAATAAACCTGGTTGACTGAGCCCAGTGCCCCTCTCAAATTTTGTGGTGATATCTCAGCTATGTATACAGGCACCTTTACCAAAATTAGAAAAGGGAATAGAACTTAACAAGTCTATCAGGACTGTTATAACAATCAGAAAAAGCCAAACAAAAGCTCTGAATTTACCGTGTAAGAGATTATACCCACACCAAATCCTTCCAACAACCTTCCCATGTAAAGAAATGAAAAGTCCTAAATTTGAATGGGAAAAAAGTAATGAGAATTTAAAGTTTCCAATAGAAAAAGTGAAATACCAAGAGAAAAGTTAAAAAATCTCACTCTCGCAAATGATATGGAAAGCCAACCAATGATATTAGGTATGGCGGCGATCATTAAAGACTGCAAGTCAACAAAATAGATCAAAATCTTCACCTTTAGTACAAAATCTTAAAAAATGAAATGCAGATAGCTAAATCATATAAGCAAAACAACACATACCCCCTTTCGCCCTATGTACTCGGCAATCTGACCACTAGCTATTGCCCCAACCATAGCACCCACATTGGATAAAGAACCAAATAAGGAGAACTGCACAATTCATTGTCATTATTATATAAGATTAACAGCTGTTGATTCAATCTAGCAAGAAAAATAGTAGTCACTAACCTGGGAGACTGTAAGCTTGAGATCTTTAGTGATAGCAGACTGTGTTGGTGAAGAGTAACCACACTTTATGGCCAAAAAAACGGCAAATTAGTATAACTTGTACTACACTCGTCAAATTAAATCTTATTTAGTAGATATTCATAGGAGGAAATCGAAATATCGGAAACACATTAACATTTGCATTTAGCAGCATGGAATTCGGACACATGCAACCATCAAATAGCCTAGCATCACATTACTGCCAAAAGAAACCTTTCACAAACACATAGGACAACAAGGAATCTATCAGAAATTAACACCAGTCTTAGCTTTAATGAATCAAATAGTGTATATTAGCCATTACAAAGCCGAAACCTTTTTAAGTTTAACTTTATGTCGGAGTGATGTTCAGACAAAAAGACATACTTTGGTTTCCATCCCCATCCACTCTCAGTTCTAATCCTAAGACCTAGATCAAACGTTGTAAAACTAGGCTGCAAATATTGTATTCCACACTATCCGATCAATTTTCTATAGATGTCTTCTGATTCGGATGTCCAACTCAATGCCCCCTCAATTATCATAAGGAGCTGCTAAATAGTCAGAAATAAAGGACAATCTGAAATTCAGCACTAATCCAAAACCAACATCAAGAACTGCAACTACTTTTTCAACTCCATGATAATCAAACTTATAAATTTCAGTTCTAAAAGCACAACATAATCATCCTACTAAAGGTCCAGTTCTTGCTCAAGTTCAAAATCACTTCACAATCAGTTTGCTCAAGCTCAAATTCGTTTCAACCTTTTGCAATCAAACAATCATTGATCAAAAACTCCAATGAATCAGGAAAGAAAGTACAAGTAAGATGAGGAGAAGATTACAGTGAAACCAAACTGGATAGGACCCAAGGCCACAATCAAAACACAAGCCAAAACTGAGATAGAGCTATCCCTAATAACTTGAGAGGAGCCCATCAAACTTGACTGCCGCGAACCCATCCGATACCAACTCCCAGTATGCAGAAATGGCTTCCTCAGATCTCCCCTCCCATCATCTCCCTCCTCTCTGAAACTCATCTTTCCTTTCCCCCAGCTAAAATCCAATCCAAGAAAATGCAAACCCAAATTTAAAAACGGATTCTTGATTGTTCTTTAATACCCTATAAGATTCAAAAAGACTGTTCCTTTTGGATTCTTGAAGTTGCAATTGCGCTGAAGACAACTTTGGAGAGAATGAGAGAGAAAAGATTATGCTGATAAAAAATGTAGATTATGTGTCTGAAAGGGTCGTGTCTGAATCATGTGTTTTAGTGTGGCCAAGAGTTTTGAGGTAATTAAGCTGGCGGCCATTTTTTTTAATTTATTTTTTTCTCTTATGCGGCCTCTTAGCTGCTGAAGGGAGATCGATTATTCGTTGGGCTCCATGAATTCTTGTATATTTGCTAGCATGATCTGACAAAGAAATCGACAGACAGTATGATCACGAATATCTGCTTTAGTGGAAATTGGATAATAGTTTGGGATATTTTTTGAAAAAAAGAAATGTTTAAGAAATATGTAACAATATATTTTTTCTTTAAGATTTTATATAATGATATTAAACTTTTATATAGAAGTATAATGATTAAGATAATATTTTTAATTTAAATATATACTATTAATGTAGTAATTTGAAAATATTAAAAACTTTAAAAATATATTTTGGAAAACCAAAATCAAATAAAGGTAGTGTTTGATTTTATTTTGGATGTCTTAAGAAAAATATTTTTGGAGAAAATAATCTAAAAAATGAATTGGGAGAATGTACCATATATTTACTTTGTTTTAACAATTGGGTAGAGATTATTTTGACATGATAGATAGAATTTACAAATTGTGTTATGTATATCAAAACTTATGGCATTTTGATAATATAATAAAACATGACTTACATCAATATATATGTTAACTATAATGTAAAAAAATATTTAATAATTATATTTGACTCGAGGATTGAGAAGGATGATACTTTGAAAATTATTTGGATAAATTTTGAGTAATATATTTAGTGTTTTGGATATAATAAAAAAAGTTATATTTAATTTTATTTTTTGAATAAAAACATTTTGAGAAAATAAAATCAAATATTGACAAAGTCAAATAATTACTAAAGTTGTCCACTGGCATAATAGATATTTAATTAGAAACGTGAAATGTACTTGTTTTTCACCTGTGCCCCACTGTGTGCAGTACACTTATTAAATTATAAGAAAATCATATTTGAAGCAAATGATTGATGGTGAATGCCAACGTTTAGACAACAAGAACTTCAAGAGTGAGTGCGACTGATGGAATATAGTTTAATCAAATGAAAGAAAGTAGGACTAGTTTACGGTGTAATTTTATTCGTACACATTTCATATGAGGAATATTTTATGTGAAAAATGTATAAATATATTTAATATAAATTATTTGATTTAAAATATAAAATTATAATTTTTTTATTTTAATGATTAGTTAGTAATATAATAAGTACACTTAACGTGTAATTTGTATGACTAATTGATAATTAATTCTAATTGTATGTTAATGGTTTATTGTATTAAAAGAGTGATTACTAATAATAAAATTTTTATTATTAAAAACTTACTTAATTACCAATTTGAAAAATTATCTTTTTAGTCTCATAATTTAATTATGTGTGCACTATTAATCTCAAACTTATGGTATTAAATATTTATAGTCCAAATTCTATAACTTTTTAAACAATTTTGATTCTCCATTCAATTTTCTATTAAAGTTTTGATGGAAATTATTCTCTATTTATAGAAAGAAAGAAAAACTAAAATTTGATCTATTTATGAAAAAAAAACTCACAAAATATGAAATATCCATTTAACCATCACTACAAAAATTTAAAAAATAAAAAAATAAAAATTAAATACCACAAAAATATATTTTAAAATAATATATATATTTACATATACATGAATATATATACACATTTATAATATACATATAAATAAATACATATATATAGATATATTTATTTATATAAATCCCATTC
>JACGDI010005438.1:40632-54229 GCA_014898725.1 Jacaranda copaia
TGATTGGTTTGAACATTATTGGAGTGTTGAAATTGAACGCCAAAAATGGACGACGCCAAATTTCTCTACTCTAAAAAGCTGTGAAATTTATATTCATTTTTCGGTTGTATTTTTATTAATTATTAAATGTATTTCCTCATCTTCAGATTTTTAACAATATTTTCAAAATTTACACTATATTTTTTTAAATTATATTCAAACTATACGTCCGATTTTATTATATTTTCAAAACTTACCCTATGTTTAGAAGTATGCATTGTGTTTTAACATATCTTTTTTTCAAAAAAAAAACTTTAAATATAAGTAAGCCACGCATAAAAGTTAAATCTCAATCAATTATCAAATCAATTTATTGAATGCTACGTCTGATTAATTCAACTGTATTTTTATTTTATAACAAAGTATTAAAACCAAATGAAATTGAAAATAAAACCAAACTTTGGAGTTAGAATTACACTAGCATTTTTGTAAATATTTGAAGTTGTTTTGATTAAATTTTGTCTTGTCCAAGACCAAATACAGTAGTACTTGATGTGATGATCCCCACATAAGGTCCTCCGACCAATTAATTAAACTGAGAAAAAACAACCTAAGTTATATTTGTATGTACAAGAAACTAAAGAAATGTTTGGTTATGTTTTTTATTAGATTCTATTATGTGTTTATTATGATTTAATTATTAGAAAATATGAAAGTTGTGTTGGGAAATTAATTGATTTTTGATTATATTTTAGAAAATAGTTAAAAATTAGTTTTGAAGAATTTTAATATGTTTGTTTATGTTTTGAGAGGAAATATTTTTTACTATAACAGTCAAATTAATATTTTTTTGTTGGATTTTTGGGGTAAAAATAAAATTGAGTAATTTTTTTATTATTAGAATAATAAAAAAATATAATATATAATATATGTATGTATATATAGAAAAATGGGGAAGTTTGGGGGATACTGAAGGATAGTAGAGGGTATTTTGATAAAATAAAATAAAATTATATTTTGAAGAAAAAATGAGAATATATTGGTTATGTTTCCCCAAAATAATTTTGTTTTGGAAAACAAAACCAAACATTCCCTAAGGCAGTTTTCGAAAAATCTTAGAAATTTTTCAAAATATTTTACAATATGTTTGAGAATATTTAATAAATTTTTTAAAAAAATTATAAGCTCCTAAAATAAAATATTGGGATCTTTAAGTTATTATTTTTTTTAAAAAAAGAGAAGATTCTAACTTATTTTTAATATATTAATAATTTTTTATAATTCTAACCAGGGTAAGTACAAAATTATTGTTACCAACATTTTATAAGTTTCAAAATTACATTTTACCTGCAAAAGCTTATTTTAAAAATAAAATTAATATAATATAAAATTTAAAAATATTTTATAAAAATAGATAAAATACTTTAAATAACTTCAAACACCCTTTTAATTGAATTTCTTTTTCTTGATCAACAATTGGGGCTTTGGTACTTGCATCAATTGGCAGCTGGGATGACAATTATAGTTTTTCTGACGTATGAGGACTTGGAATCACAATGGGCCAAATTACTTTTGGGTCCACGGCCTGTTACTTCATATCAAGTCTTGGGCTTGGTGCTCTACCCTCCCAGGTACTCTTTCTCCAGCTAAGTTTCTAAATCTTAAAAAAAAAAAATATATATATATATATATATTAAGAAAAACTAATATGATTCAAAGCCCACCCAGATGGGCCTGCTAATTTTATGTTCTACTTCCAAAAATCGGCACAACGTTGGCCAAACCCAGCCCATATGAAATTCTGAAGTTCCATTTTACCCCTGAGTTTGAAAATAAATCTCATAGAATCCCATCCATAAGTACACTCACAAACACACAAAACAAATATCTAGTTTATATTCACTAATGTTGTACATATAATTTTGTCAAATTTCATTATTCCAAGTACATTTTTTTCAAAAAAAAATATAATTAAAATTTTGCCAATTTTTTATTCTAAATTCGCCAATATTAATTATTCCACAATTTTACATTTTAGGAATTATAGTTATTCTTCAAAGGTAAATTCTTCATAATTTACATGAAATTTTTGATCGACCCGAATTTATAACCATTAAATTGTGGAAATCAGATGGTGAAAACAGTATTCTTTATAATCCAACGACCATTAAAAAATCAAATGTGATGCATTCAATTTATTGTAGAATTATGATCCGTCCGCGCATAATTTATGAATTGATATTGGTACTCTTCCTTTAGCAAGTCCCGAAGCACTGTAGCATACAGACAGAAAGAAATAGAGGCAGGGAAATTTTTATGTCAGAGAGGCAGAAGAAAAGGGGAAAGAAAAACATAGGTTGGGGAAAGAATGGGAGGGGCCGGGCCTGGCCTGGCCTGGCCTGCCCGATAGAGTTGCAGAGATCGAGCACTGTACTGCTATAGCCTTCAGACACAAGAACCAGACAACTCAACACACTATTGCCCTATCTTTTTCTTGCCCACACACATACACTACAAATCTTACATTAAAATACAGCATACCTAAACAGTTTCATATCAATATTTTTGATTGGGTGATCGATCAAAGATTGGATAAGAGTAGGACTTCACAGCCTAATATTGGGAGATGCGTTGTTTTAGGTTAATGGTGTAGTTGATGGATGGAGCAACCTCTGGATTCAAAGTGGGCAATGGGGTCGGATCAAATCTCTTTCGAAAGTGTAGCGATATGGTTCACTGATAGAGCAACCTCTCAATTCAAAGTGCGCAGTGGGACTTGATCAAATTTCTTACGAAAGTTTAATGATGTGATTTTTAATTTGTTGTTAGCATTAAATGAGAAAGTATTTATAATCTTTTGCTAAGTCGGCTTGCCACTATTTGCCTTAAGTGGCTCCTCAAGATCGTATCCACGGCTGAAATGTTGGTTAATTTAACTTGAATTGTGTTTGTTACCCACTCCATATTAAAAGATGTGGATTTGGGGGACTTTTTAATTAATTCCTTTGTTTATTAGGGTTTTTTTAATCTTTTAATAATGCTTTCCCAATCAATTTTTAAATATTGCTATACTTTTATATGTAACAATTCAATTACCTATATCGAATTGAACGTTGCCAAATCATTTTATTGTCAAATTCACGTATTCATCGTATCTAATTAAATGGCATGAAATTTCATTCTTATTAGCTAAACATTAAGGATAAGTTTGGGAGCGTCGTTCCAGGGAAATATTTCCAAAAATGGCTGAGAATTTTTTTTTCATTTTACTATTAGAACCCAAAATGCTCCTATTTTATTTGGCTAATATCACAAACACTCTCTTCATTTTTCTATCCCACTACGTATATATACATAAATATACAACATATTTTATTATTATTACATTTAAAAAAATTATTAAACTCAAAATTTACCCCAAACGCTAACATAAAGAGATTGATTTGATATTTACGATATATTTCTAAAATATAATCAAACATATCAAAACTTTTAAAATCCTTTTGTTAACTATTTTAAAAAATATAATCAAACATCAATCACATTCCCGAATCTTCATTTCACATTTTTCCATAATTCTTTCAACATTGATTCTCTCAAAACACATAATAAAATTAAATAAAAAAACATATTCAAACACTACCTAAGTTAATTTCTCAATCTACATATTCTCTATCCACAAATTCATTTGTCTGTCCCCATGTGAATTGCACGACGTTTATCTAAATTACTAAGCTAAAAATTGAGTTATTAATTTTTTCGTCGGCTTTTTTTCTTGTAGGTAAATTCATATATTCAGGAATCCAATTGAATAGTATGCCATTTTTATCTTAATAATGAGGTGAAACTTAAGTTAATTTTCCAATATACTTTTCCTGTATTCGTAAATTCACTTACACGCACCCAATTGAACGGTGTGAAATTTTTATGTAAATTATGAGTTAGAAATTGAGTAAATATTTTTTACTAAAAAAATATAATATTAGTCATAAAAAAATTAAGTAGCAATATAGAATTTTTTAGTAATGATATATATTATGTCACGATGATTTTTATTGTATCACTAATAAAATCTTTTAAGTAAAGATAGAATTTGCTTTTATAATATGTCTTAATAAGTGATAAAAATTATTCTATTAAGTTGCCACATATCATTAATTGTTAATGATGATGATTTAAATATTATTCTAATCATTATTAAATTTGTAAAATTTATTGACAATTTTTATATTGTCATTTATTATCTTATCACTAAGTGTCCATTTACTATTTTTTTAGCCACAAATTTATATATTTATACTTAACAATTTAAATATTATTTTTATCACTACTAAATTTGTAATATTTATAACAATTTTTATATTATCATTTAAAATCTTTTCAATGAGTGTCCATCAACCTTTTTCCTATCCATAAATTTATAAATGTATACTTAATAGAAGGACAATGTTTTATTTAAATTACTAGCTAAATTTTATTTTGGGAAAATATAACCAAACATATTCTTATTTTTCCTCCAAAATACAACAAAAAGTTTTTCCAAAATACCCTGTACTACCTTCATTATCCCCATTTTTTTTTATTTTTTAATATATACATAAGTATATTATATGTACATTATATATATTATTATTCTAACAATAAAAAACACTCAATTTTATTTTTACCCAAAAATCCAACAAAAAATATTGGTTTGGCTATTAGAGTAAAAAATGTCTTCCTCCAAAACATAAAGAAATATACCAAAATTCTTTAAAATTAATTTTTAATTATTCTTCAAAATATAACAAAAAATTAATTATATTTTTCAATACAACTTTACATTTTTCAATAATTTATTTCTTCAAAATACATAATAAATCACATAAAAAAATAACCAAACACTCCCTAAAACTGAGTAAAATTTTCAATCCTCTTTATCTGTAGCTTCCATCCACAGCCGAAAATGAGTACTTTTCCCAAAAGGGTCAAAGCCTTGATCAGTTTTTAGCTTTAACGGAGTCTAATGCTGCCCTTTGTCTTTTTAATTTAAAAAAAAAAAAAAGAAGAGAGGATTCTGTGTTAGAGAGTGGACATTTAATGTAGGTGTTGAAAAATAACAAAAAAGCCTGAGAAGGGGTCAAATCCGAGGCTCAGAGATCACACATCATGCATTATTCGCGTCAAAATATTTTTTGGGATTCTGGAAATTAATGTTAAAAAGTTAAAAAGGATAAGGGAAAATATATAGAGAGCCAAGAGGGGTACGTGGGAACTGTGGCAAAGGGTAGGAAAGATAAGAAGGAAAAGGGGAAGAGCAATAATGATGGGACCAACGTTGGCAGGGGGCTTGGAGAGGACGAACATGACTTTGTCGGTTTTTTTTTTTTTGGGTTCACATGGAGTGTTAATCTAACCACCTTTTTTTTTATTTTTTATTTTTTATTTTGGGAATTTTTTTTGTATAAACAAAATAATTATATTACATCATAACACAAGTTGAGATTTTGCATCTCATGTTCTATGCCATGAAATGTTATTATAGTCCCCCAGGTAACAATAGCATCTCATGTTCTGTCAGTACATTGAGTGGTTATTTAATTTAATAATATTAATAATATATAAAATATATGAGATCAAAAATTTAAATTTAATAAACTTTGAATTTATGTATATAAAAGAAATATTATATGAGATGCGCCTATAAAATTTTATTGTATAAAAATTTAATCAAGTACAAACAACGAATAGATTTAAAAATCACTTAAAAAACCACTTTAATCTTATACTTGAATCTTGAGTTCTAATGAAAAATCATTAATAAATTTTTTTTGCCCTTTAAACGATATAATTTTATGCTTTTAATTTTTTATTTTTTATTTTTCTAATCCAAACATAACATAAAATTATCAACCCTTAATTATATTTTTATTTTCTTTTTTTAAAATATTTTTATGTATGGTTTTCATGATTGTGAAAGAAAAATAAGCATTTTTTTTAATGAATTCAAGCAATTTCTTTTTCGCCTGAAAAATAAGATTTTATGTTTGAAAGTCGGATTTATATTAAATAATATTTGTCATCCCATTAAAAAGTTTTTTGTTTTCCACTTTATCTCATCGCCTCATTCTCTTTTTCTTCACTCATTCTCTCTACCCCCTTAGCTTCATCACAAGCAACCAGCTTGTCTCTTGTTGGAGACTAAGTTGGCTGTTGGAACCACTGCAGCACACTCAAACATCCTCTCCCCACTCCCACCCACCCCACCTCTCCTCTAATCTCCTATAATATCCAGATTGTTATCTTGCATTTGATGACCCTTTTGTGGGATTTAGCAAAAAATATCCTCCATTAATTTAGAGGGTTTCAGTTGATGTTCTTGAGGTTAATTTGAGGTTTCAGGCCAAAGAGTTTTAGGTTCGAGATTTGAGGTTGTTCCTGCGCGTTTTTTGTGTTTTTTTCTCACTGTTTTTGCCCAGTAAGGTCTCTTCTTGCAGTTCACTTGTAATTGAGGCTCTTGGTTTTCAAGAAATAAATGATTTTAGGATCGTGGGAGGGTCAGATTGGCGGACAAAAAGCTGAGAATATTCTGAGGGATCATACGTCAGAAATTTATGGTTAACTAGTTAAGCTATTCTCGGCTGATTAATAGTGTCCGTAATATAACATAAACATTTTGGTAAGAAGGTTTTTGTGGCTGAGATAATTTTAGGGTTTATCGGAAAAAATGTCATCGGCTGGTGAAGGTTACAACAACAACTCACTCCACAACCCCATTATCCCACAGGAGAAAACAAGAAACTCGGACCCAAATTTCGGTGGATCCAAATCCAAGCCAACAAATCCGAGAATCAGCTACCGCGAGTGCCTGAAGAACCATGCCGCCAGCATCGGCGGAAACGTCACCGACGGCTGCGGAGAGTTCATGCCCAGCGGCGACCAAGGAACCCTCGAAGCCCTAAAATGCGCCGCCTGCAACTGCCACCGCAACTTCCACCGAAAAGAGTTTCACGGCGACGCTGTCGCCGCCGGGTCGGCGATGGTGCACTCCATTCAGCTCCCCCCGCCTCTTCCTTCCCCCTCCATGAGCCAACACCACATCGGTGGAGGAGGCAGCGCTGCTCACTGGGGTTCGATGGCGCCGCAGCCGGTGAAAATGGCCTTCGGCGGCGGCGGAGGTGGAGGTGGAAGCGTCGGAACTGACTCGTCAAGCGAGGAGCTGAACTTCAATCCCTTCCATTCAAACGCGGTGGCGCCTCCACCGCCTCCGTTTGCGAAAAAGAAGCGGGTCCGTACGAAGTTCACGGCGGAGCAGAAGGAAAAAATGATGGGGTTTGCGGAGAAGCTGGGGTGGAGGATCCCGAGGGAAGATGACTCAGAAGTGCAGAGATTTTGTGCTGATGTTGGGATTAAGAGACAGGTCTTCAAAGTGTGGATGCACAATAACAAGAGTTCTTCCAAGAAATCTCCCCAAGAATTTTAATTTCTAGGGCTTCGAAAATTCAATATAGTCATTGAATTTGGGGATTTCGGACTGATAAATTTATATAATTTAGTAGATTAATGATATGTTGAATGGTGGACTTAGGTATTTGATTAATTGCAAATGCATGTCATTGCTCTAAGAAGTAGTTCATACTTCTTTTATGATTAATTCCTAGAATATATCTATGATTTATTTATTTTTTTCCCCAGCATTATTCGTGTCAAATTAATGGCTTGAGTTGTCACTAGCTTGCAATCTATTGACATCAATTTCTCTTATTATAAGAAAGATTTTGTATTTGATTCAAAATGAGTTTGTTTTATACCCTGTGTGCATCTGATTATATTGTACTTCAATTTACTTGATTTGATAATTAAATAATATTAATTGTTTGGATAAAATAATTTCATCATTTGTAATATTTTCTAAAAATAGTGGAAGGGACGCTTGAGTTTAACTTCACGTTATTGTTCTATGAATCTTCATATTTTTGGGAAATTTTCGATTGTATATAAATTTGTATATATTGATTAGTTTCTGTTGTTTTTCCTCCTCTCCTTAACTTAAATTTGTTTCATTTATTAAATTCATTACTTAAATAAATTGATTATATGATTATTTCCAAAATTGGGAATGTAACCAAAAAGTTGGAAAGTGATTTAAGCATTAATGACAATATATTTTGATGATGTTGTTCATGCATGATTGGAATTTGTAAGCTTAGATCTTATTTGATTGAGCTTAAATGCTTAATCTCCATTATGAAAAACTTTAATTGAGTTCATGTTTGGATATACTTCAAATTAACTATGCGGATAATGAATTATATATACTTATCGTGTAAATTTTATATGTATTTTAACGTGAACTACCATGTGACAAATATTATTGTATTTATTATGTACTGAAGAGAGTCTAATCAAATTCAATTTGAATAAGATTTTTTCCATTATGGAAACTTAGGGAATGTTTGGTTATATTTTTTTGTGTGATTTTATTATATATTTGTTATGTATTTTGAAAAAATAATTTATTAGAAAATGTGAAAGTTGTGTTGGAGAATAGTTAAAAATTGATTTTTAAGAATTTTGGTATGCTTGTTTATATTTTAGAATGAGATTTTTTTACTATAGCGGTTAAATCAATATTTTTTTGTTGGATTTTTAGGGTGAAAATAGAATTAAATAATTTTTTTTATTTTTAAAATAATAATATATATAATATGTATACATAATATATGTATGTATATGTTGAAAAATGGAAAAGTCTTGAGAATAATGAAGGATAATAGATGGTCTTTTGAAGAAAAAAAATTGTATTTTAGAGAAAAATAAATACATATTTGATTATATTTTCCTAAAATAATTTTATTTTGGAAAAACATAACCAAACATTCCCTTATATTTGCATTTGTTGTGTAAAATGAATCAAATTTTAATGAGATTAGAAAAGAAAAATACGTAATTACATTTGTCATCTAATCACTAAATTAAATTATATAAAAGAGTATTTATGCTCGTCGTGTTCTTTATCTGAATATGAAACTCCAGATGTTTTATCAACTTCTATACATCAAGCACAAATGAAATTTTATCATGAGCTCAATGTATTCATTGAGCATATCAAAATTTGCTATTTTAAAATACCAAAATAAATATGAGAAGGAAAATTAATGTTAATTATGCTAGTGTAAAATCTTGGTGCGTAGTGGACAGGCGCAATAAAAGCAAAGTCGACAGGCAAAATTGATGTACTTATAAAAAACTAGCAATAAGAAAATTTCTATTATAGTACATGATGTCATGAACATTAATAGACAACAGTCTTTTTTGTCAAAGTTTTATGTTAGAAGAGGTCAGTTTATGGGTTTAACCTGTCATATTTGCTTTTGTTTCGTCGGCTGAGTTGAAATATTAGAAATTTTTGCACTTAAAAAAGTCAAGGCCTTGATGTAGAGTCGCCGTACATTTCAATTTGGGGAGAAAGAAAAAACATGGTTGGAAGTTGTGGTTGTCGTGTGTAGATATATATTATTTTTAAGTATGAATAAGAATTTTTATATTTTATAAGATATTTTTGAAGTTTATAAATAAAAAAAAAATTTAGAGTGGATTCTCACATCTTCAACTATTCAAATCAGTGTTTGTGAGTGAAGATAATATGTTAGAGAGAGTACTAATAATAATAAATATCATGTTTGTTAAAATATCAAATATGAGAGTATTTATAACAATAAGACTTACTAGGTGAGACCTAAATGGCTTCTTTTATATGATTCGGTCCACCCTAGACTCGGTTAAGATAGTGAAATGTGTCTTAGATGTAGCTTACTTAATTCTGGGCCAACCCATTTACCTATTTATCTTGAAAATATGTTAGGAATATTTTTTTTTAAATTTGTAAGAACCTAATATCTTATTTTGAGAGTTTATAATAAATCTTTCTTGAAAAAGTATATTAAATAATTTGTAATTTTTTATAATTGGAATATTTTATAAAATATTTTGAGAAGCTTATAAACTTTTTGAAACACTCTCTAAGTAAATTATGTTTCTTATCATTTGTTTTATCATATGAAATTCTTTTTATGAAACGAAAAAGAAATACAAACCTCCCATATTCATTTTCTTTTCAATAGAGAAGCAATTAAGCAGTTTGAAACAACTCGGACAGTTTCATTGTTTTGAGGAAATAAAAATTTAGACATGTTTGAAAGAAAAGAAAAAGAAAAATAGAAAAAACTGACCAATCCTTTTAGTTATAATACGACAGTTTATGCACCTATACAAAGGGGATGTAGCTCAGATGGTAGAGCGCTCGCTTAGCATGCGAGAGGTACGGGGATCGATACCCCGCATCTCCAATTCTCTCACTTCTTTTTGCCCCATTCAATCAAACTTGATTAATTTTTTCCCCTCTTAATTCTTCTGTTTCCTGAATCTACTCACTCCATAAAAGTTTTCTACAGTCCATAATCCACATACAAAAAGCTGCCAACCTGCTTACTCTATATGATTCGTTTGACAAGAACAATTTTCGATTCTCCCTATGCGTACTACTGCATTCTATATAATAGGAACTCCGAATAATCAAGCTCGAATTCGCATGATTCTGCATCAGTCTGAACTTATATAACCATTCTATGGGTAAAAGTTTGAAAAAAGAAAGAAAAAAAGAACCATCGCGCGGTCAACTGTGCAACTCATGAAATCCAGAGACGAGCGCACAAACGTAGTACTATCATACATGTTTACACAAGGAGTTACAAGATAACATGACCATACTGATTCAACTTTATCCTTATTTTCCTCAAACATTGCATGGAGGGAAAACAGTTGTTAATTGAAAAAGAAAGGTAACACTCCTAGGATTGCTGAACAGAAGACGAAGTTCTCTTTCAGACAAGCCCACCCATGGATTACACGTATGCTTCTACTTCTGCTTGTTTTCACAGATTTTGCAACTATGGTAACAAAATATTTACTCTCATTTGATCACTGTAGCTTGAGATTCTTTAGAAGCCTGTTGTATAAAACACATCAAGAAACTTATGACTTCATCAGAATTTGGACAAGGGTCTCCGAAAATAATCATTAAAATGTTGAAGGGTACCTCTGCTCATTACCATATGATCCTCTGCCATTGGCCATGGTTCTGTAATTTGGAATGGGGACTTGATCATTTTCAATCTTCATAATGTCCTTCTCCAGGGCCTCATAATGCCTTCTAACTTCCTCTGCCGATTTCCCAGTAACAGCTCGGGCTATGTTATTCCACCGGTCGGGTGTATCCTTATCGTACATAGCCAACGCCTCCTCAAACTGCTTGTTTTGCTTGGCCGTCCATGTGGAGCTGGCCGACCCACGTGAAGATGTCATCGAACTTGAGGCCATGGCCAAGGATTTGAATTAAAGAGGAAATATGGGTTTGGTGGTTGATGAGTATTGAGAAGGAAAAGTCTTCATATATAGAGAAGAAAAGATGATGCATGGGAGCAAGTTGACGAATATTTTCTTTTTTATCCTTATGTTAAAAAAGATGTGATATTCCGCGTGGTTAAGTGTCACAAGAGCTCAAGACTAAGAAGTAGTAGAAGAAGATTGAATTCTTGAAAAGTCGTTTTCTTGTCTTTATACAAATATCATTCATGAGCAAGTGGGATTAGTACTTAGGGGAATACTTCCCAGCTGGTGGGATTAGATCCTCCGAAATCCCAAGCCCCATACTAGTTAAGATAGATGCGCCCAACACCATGGAATTAAACCATGCTCTCTGATCATAAAATGAAATTAATGCACTAGATATTCTCTTTTTAATTCATCTTTTTCTGTGGGATGATTGTACCGCTTTTTGGCTTAACATATCATATTTCGTTGCTTGTTCTTCACTAGTATTAGATTCACGCATCACAGAAGATGCAAGATTATATTCAACAAGTTGCAATATTTTTTTGGATTTGAGAATGGAGAATTGCACAGTTCAGCCCTGGATAAAAGCTGTTATGTAATGCTTTGTCTATGGAAAATCACTATCAAGTAGTAGAACTATATGTTGAACTGACTTGGAAATGACTGAGCATCATTGCTTTTGTTTTCCTTTTATGTCTTTTCTTTGTTTCTTAAAGTTTGTTCATGAGTTTTTGCTTGTTATTCGATGACTTAGGCTTGAAAAGGTTACGATGTGGTTATGAGAATTCTTTTTCTTGATTTAGAGCAAGATATTGGATTGGGTCGGATCGCAACTCACACGCAATTCATCAACCCTGAAATCCGCAAATTTGTTATGCTCGTTGAGACTTAATTTACTAAAAATCCTCCAACATTCAAGTTGCTGTATTGTAAGGGAGAAAACAAATAAATGCTTCAGTAAAAATATGGCAAACCATGTACCTCTCAAACCTAATAAATGCGGCAACCTCTGTAGTACTAGACAAGTGACAAGTCATGCGGTGTAAATTCTCTAATTCAACACAAATTTCATCTTATATTCTAATTTAATATTTATGAAAATACTTAGTACACTTAATATATATATATATATAAGTAGAATAGAAGAGGAAACATGTATTACAATAGCAAGAATACTTAAAATAGAGGATCATGCATGGGCCTATGGCCGCATTGGGCCAATTAATAATAATAAGATCAAACATCTGTACAAAAGGAAATCCAAATCACACTTTAAATGCGCAATTCCCTTGCCTTCTGCCCAAAATCGGGCATTGGTTAGTACCATGAATGTGATATATTTTAATACTACCATATGATCAAGTAATTCAATACGATGTGTGAAACAAGACTTTATTAGAATTCGGATTTCAAACTTCATATTTATATGTATGACATTGATGTCATTGAACCAACTTACTACTTCATCATAAAAAAATATAAAAAAAATAGTATGGTTTAATTTCGTCATTTAAATATGATGAAGATTTGCCTAATTATTGCCACTTGATTGGAATCAGTTTATTACATCTTTATATCACTGTGTTTTTGTAGGCTTTCCATTGTAGTAGAATTGATTCCTAATCGTACCAAATCTTTCTCTCTTCATCAGCATTGCTTTTAAAAGATTAAACCCAACACACACACACACACATATGTATATATATATTCAATCAACATGATCAAGTTGATTCCCACTTCTTAATTTTCAAAGAAATTTGACTCTACAGTCTCTCAAACTTAGGAATCCCACTTCATTTAATAAAAAACTTACAGAAACATACGAGTGGGACGTTTCGAAAAACTGTTGAAGTATTTTGCTTTTGTTTAAATATTTCACAAGATGTCTTCAGCACAACATTGGACAGGTTCCCCTTTTTAATTACCTCGTCATACCACACCTCAATATGCTAGAATTAGTATATCGATAATGTGAATCTAATATACTTTTAGTTTGTTGGCTCCTGTATTTCCCAATTGTTTCAATGAGTGTCGTATTATGTGGAGTACTATTTTTTTCAAATTGATAATTTTCATTAGTTTTTTTTTATGATCTTTCTCGGCATATAGCAAGAAAAAATGCAAAATTGGTCATATAACTTGACCCTACTAGTAAAGTGAGATTTTAATATTTCGAGCCATAAAATTGGTACATCACTTTCAAAAATTTGACAATTTGAACATAAATTGGACCCAAATTTCATTT
>JACGDI010005438.1:59480-69849 GCA_014898725.1 Jacaranda copaia
AAGAAAAAAGACTCGTTTGCTTAACAAATTGGCGTAGCCTGAATAACAATTCCTCGAAAAGAGGAAGAAGAGAAATGAAGGGAAGAACCCATCTCTATTAATGATTCAGTTATTGTTTGCTGTAAAAAGAACTACAGCATCATGCATGTGCACGTTAATCATAACAGCGACAATTCAGGGTTTTTTCAAAGTGAAGTGAAGAACGAACAGTTACCTAATTTTTTTCAAACATCCCTTACGTTAATTTGAAAATTTTTAATTCACCTACATACTTCCCTGTCGACTGCTACAGGTTATGACTTGTAATGCCAAACATTTTCTCAATCTACGAAGAAAATGGCTGCTTTTTCTTCTTCTTACTACTTTGATAAGTAGAAAATAAAACAGATCCAAAGCTTTTGGGCTGAAAAATGGCGGCTTGTGGTTTATTTGCTGTAATCTCAGTTATTTTCCCAGCTATTTTTATTAGTTATGGGGCAGATAATTCTTCTGTTGATCTTTCCGCGACGGCCATTCTCATTGAAGTTGATCAGTCGGGCAAGGGGGATTACAGAAGAATCCAAGAGGCTATTGATGCAGTTCCATTCAATAATTCAGACAACGTTTTCATTTTGGTGAAACCTGGAGTTTACAAGGAAAAGATAGTGGTTTCTGCAGACAAGCCCTTTATAACACTGAGTGGCACAAATGCTGGTAAAACCATTATTACATGGGGTGACAGTGGCGAAATTTTTGAGTCTCCTACGTTTTCAGTTTTGGCTTCTGATTTCATGGCCCGTTTCCTCACAATTCAGGTTATGTATATACAAAATGCTTCAGTTCTTTCAATTTCTTGCTGTTTTTTTCCGCTCTTTTTTGGGTTTTTCTATGTAATCTTGATGATATAAGAATCAAACCTATTGCAGAATAGCTATGGCGTGGGAGCAAAAGCGGTGGCTTTGAGGGTTTCGGGGGACAGGGTGGCGTTCAGGGGATGTAGAATTTTGTCTCATCAGGACACGTTGCTTGATGACAATGGGAGGCATTTTTATTCCAACTGTTACATTGAAGGAGACACTGATTTTATATTTGGAAATGGGGCCTCGATCTTTGAGGCAAGTAATTAGATTGTTGCAAGAATTATAGATCGAAGAAGTTAAGGATTTATTTTCTGTGTTGTTGTTGCAGAAGTGTCATTTGCATTCTGTGGCGCAAGGGATGGGCGCGATAACGGCGCAGAGGAGGCAGTCTGCGGCGGAGAAGACGGGTTTTACGTTCGTAAAGTGCAAGATAACCGGCGTGGGGAGTGCTGTGCTGGGGAGGCCGTGGGGCGCCTATTCTCGAGTGGTTTTCGCGCTCAGTTATATGTCAAAGGTGGTGCTGCCTCAGGGATGGGACGATTGGGGTGACTCCTCCAAGCGAAGGTACTTCATTTGAGTTCGATATTATTTTATTTGAGTTGGGAAATAGTCCTTTTAATTGTTTTAGATTGTATCAATGAGATCGGGGCTTTTGTTGATGTTGGGATATATTCTACTGAGGTGGTTTTTTTTTTCTTCTATTTTTTTAAAATGTTGAGAGAGCATTTAATTAAATGTATTCCAATTTTAAAATAATAAAGATCGAGCCAAAGGAATATTTTTGGAGTTGATTAAGTTTAGAATTAGAATTGCAATTGCTCTATAAAAATTACTTCCATGAATTACAAATTTGGGATCACAGGGGCAACTTCTCCAAACAAAGGTACTTTGTTTGAGTTCGAAAATATTCCTTTTTAAATGTTCTACATTATCTAAATGAGATCGAGACTTTTGTGAATTTTTTTTCATGTTGCGATTCTACTAAGATATTTTCTCGTGGTCCCCTCTCCCCTCCCTTCTATGTATTGGGTTTAGAGAGCATCCCAATATCAAAACAATCGAAATCAAGCTCAAAACAATGTTTCTGAAGTCAATTAAACTTAATATTAGAATTGAAGTAACTCCATAACTCATAAATTTATGAATTTGATATTTACAGTTTGACATTTGTTATCGTTGATTTACTCTTCAATATTTTAATTTCAAGTTTTTATTTTATCATTCCTAATCAAATATTAAAATTGATTATTTGAATCAACTGGGTTGATAAATTAAATAAACCTAACCTAAATAAAAATGTATAAATTATGAAGTTTGTCAATTTGATTTGAATAAAAAGACACATCTACCCTCCCCCTCACAACCAAATAATTTGTTTTAGACAATTTTTACCACTCTTAGTCTCCTCTATATTGACGGGCCCTTTTGATTTATATACAGGACGGCATACTACGGTGAGTACAAATGTTACGGACAGGGTGCTGGGACCTCCAACAGGGTCCATTGGTCGCGCAGTCTCTCGAGCAAAGAGGCTGCACCCTACTTGACACGGAGTCTCATTGGTGGGCCCACTTGGATTAGACCTGTACCCTCACATTTTCGGAGAGCCTCAACTGCTAATTCCCAGCATGGCCGCAATGGAGTTGATTAAGAGATTGCATTTTACTTTTTTTTTTGGCCAGTAAAGATAATTTATTCCATTAGTAAAGTATGAAACTTTATTACCACTGAATTGGTAGCCTAGTTTGATAGAGTTCATTACTTTTTACAAGTAGATCACAGGTTTGAATCCACTTGTAGTAGTTATTCTTGAATCAATCACTTGTTTAATGGAAGGGCCTTGACTGATTAGTGCTTCAGTAGGGTTATAGTGGCGAGCTCGGTCTTTGGGTAGTAGTTATGATTTAAAATTTCAAATCGGATATTCCAAGATAACGAGAGACTTCTATTATTACATTCAGGGAGGATTGCTGTGTTGGTCACCCTTCTCCTACCTATTAATTATAAAAAAAACAAGTATGAGACTTTATTAACTAATTTGGTATATTTTTCAAGTAATTGATAAAATTAACTTTATTTCAAAAATGACACAACCATCACAGTTTTTTTAATCTCTCCAAATTTTAATTTTTAAGGGGTTTTTTTTATTTATTTAAAAACTTTAAATAAGTATATTGAAATTATTAAAAGAATGTAGTATTATAAGAAAAAGTAAGATTAGTGTGGGTGAGACAATGTGGTGCCGCGCATGCCAGCCTCATCATTTTGATGTGTCTCTTTGCACATAATTTTTAATTCAAAATAACAATTATATAAAGTAAGTATAGAAAATTAACTAATTAATTGATGTACTCTATCTCCCAGCATATATAATTTATATTATTAATAAATAACAATCCTTTTGATATGTTATTCAATAATGCATATTTTATTTATTTTTTCATTTTTATAACTAAAACACATGTATAATAATTATCAATTAGAATCCACACATTCGATATTTCACTATTGTCATTTTATCATGAGTTTTTATTTTTTATATAAAATTTTAGATAAAGATATTAAAATTATTAAAATACTAGTGTTGCATTTAAAATACAAATAAACATTTTATTCATTTTATATTATAAAAACTTAAACGCACATAAACTACACCAAAATTATTAATTTACATAATACACGTGGAAATAAATCGAGTGATGTCAATGTGGCATCCAGTCATTTATGGATGGAATAATCGAAACGTCATACTTCTCAACTGCCACTAAAAATTCTACGACTTGCCATTAATGGGAAGTGGACGTTCGCATTGGATATTCAGAATAGGAAACTTTAAAACGTGCTAATATAAGTATACTAAGTGCCCGTTTGATTTTGTTTTCCAAATATTATTTTTAATTTTTGTTAAAAATATAAACATGAAATTATCAATTTTTTTTATTTTTAAAAATATTTTTATTTGTAATATATTTTTTCAAACATATTCTTACGCTCTTTCCATTTTTACACTCCATTTTTTCTTATTCTCATTTACATAATTTTTAATACAAAAGTACAATAATATTCAAATACAAAATATTTTTAACTTTGTATAATTATTTTATTTTAAATAAAATATTTAAATAATAATTTATTTTCAAACTCATATTTATAATTAATTTTTTTATAACTTTTTTATTAAAAAATAAAAATATCTTTAGAAAACAAAACCAAACAGCCTCTAGTGGTTTCTTTTCTGGAGGTTTCTAAGCGCCATAAATTCGGAAGGGACAATTGAGTAACAAATAAAAATCAATTGCACTCCTGTTGTCCTAAAGTTTCCAATCCAACCAATTGACGTGTGCCAGCAACAAATTGCACATAAATGTCATCGTCATCACGGGCGAGAAAAAATAGGATTAGGATGGCGACCATATCATACGCACTTTACCGAGGGCGGCTCGTTTGGTTTTATTTTCAAGATTCATTTTCATTTTCAGTCATTTTTAAAAAAAGTTGAAAAAATAATTATAATTTTTGAAATAAAAATAAAAATATATTTAAAAATTTGTTAAAAAATAATAATTAAAATAGGTAGAAGACTAAAAAAATAATTGGTTTATATTTTTCCGTGTATAAAAGAATTTATTTTTTAAAAAATATATATTTTTATTAATTTTAAAATAATAGTGAGTATTTTATATCAAATCAAAAATAAATTTGATTGATGTGATACTAGAATGATAGGAATAGATTTAGAAAGAGTTTGGGAATGAAAATAAGAATACTTTTTGAGAGCTCATTTGTTTGTTTTGATATAGCATATAAATACACAATTCAACTTAATTTAAATCATTTTTAGAAGCCCTTGATATAATTAGGACCCAGGGTACAAGGAAGACCAAATTTGACTTGTGTATTTAGGTCCTAAAATGTGATATATTGTCTAATTTAAGTTAAAAATAAATTATAATTTATCAAATGGGATAATATTATCAAATAAACAATCAAAGTTAGATATCAAATTATTTAAAATATACAAATAAATATTAAATATGATACACAATAATTTACTATTTATTCTAATCATACGTATCGTGTCTAATCCAAATACACCAGGTAAATAAGCTCTAAGTAAAAATAAAAACAAAGTGCCAGTTTTATTTTTTATTTCTAAATAAAAATAAAAATGAGCCACAAAAATGAAACCAAACAGACCGTAGTGGATATACTTTTTTTTTCAAATTTACATATAATTATAAGTATCCCGTCCCAAGTTGGATGAAAATCTGTGGGCACCCGGAGAATTCATCCCACGCCATACAAAAAACCAGCCTCCAAAGTCCTAAAGCTTATCTGCTGTTAATACTAAAATAATTATCTGTTGAGGATAAGATTAAGACAGTGAGACACCAATGATGCAACCCTGGGCCCACCAACCATTAAACTTTTCTTGTTTTTTTCAAATTTTTTTAACTCTATCTTGAAAATATCTATAAAATGACTTCAAAGGTTTTGTAAGATTTAAGATAATTTCAGTTGAAAGTGTTTTTGGTTGCAGATTTGAGTGATGGGTTCTCTTATGGCTGGTTGGGACTCTCCTGTCCCAGACCCCAAAGTTGGTTAGTATAATTTTCTTGGCTTTTTATAATTTATATTTGAGGTGTTAATATTATAAATTTGGTGTTTAATTTGTTTTATTTTCTAATTTTCAGTTAAGTTTAGCAGGAACAAGTCATTGACAAAGGAAGAAATTGAAGCCTATTGGAAATCCAAGAAGCAGAAGGAGGAAGAGCACTTGAGGGATATTTCTTTTCTCTCACCTCGCAGCCAGGTTGTGTTTTTATCTTTTTTCCTTCTTAAAAAAAAAACGAAATTAATTGTGTGAAAACTATTCGTCAATTAACCAAATTTTAAAATCTAAAAGCAAAAATAAATATATTTAGGTATTTAAATTTATTGTAAGGCATGTAAAAGTTGTAGTCTTAATTAATTCACATCGGCGAAATAAATAAATAGAGGTCTATATATATTATTTTGGGATTTTTTATTTTTCAACATAGTATTAAGAGTCATTTATTCGCGATGTTGAGTTATTCATTTTATATCTTACATTTAAGACATTCATTATGTAGTAGATATATCGATGAAATAAATTAATTATAATTTTTATATGTTGTTTTGAACAATCTCATTGCTTGAATTAGTTAATTTTGGGTTGAGTTAGCCTCAAATTTATTTTTTAAATATTATAATTTTAACATATTTTAAATTACAATACAACCATATTATAATTTTAACATTTCTCAAATTATAAAACAGTCATTTTTTTATACAGAATGTACATTTTATTATTATTTTTTTTGGTATTTCAAATTAACAATATATTTATATTTTGTGTAATTTAATTTTGCCCTATGTAAGAAGATTTCTTGGGACATTTAGTTCACATATACCATGTTTGTGTGACATACATATATATGCAGAAAATTATATTTGAAGAAGCTGCTGAAAGAAGAAATCAGAGAGCAGGTGCTGAAAAGGAGCTCTTAGACTTGGACAATGAGACAAATCTGGAAAAACTAATCCAAAAAAATGGCTGGTATGTAATAATATCACCTTATATGGTACAATTTCCAGCTTCGCAAAATTTTATTACCAATTTTTCTTTTTTAATTTAGGGGGGGAAATGTTTTATTTTATTTTATTATTATTTATTTATTTATTTGTTTTTTTAATGCAGGTGGATAAGCAGTAACTGGGCGTTTTTAAATGAACCTCCGGTACTGGCACCAGAAGGCACTGCACAGAAGTATGCTTCACAGTTCCACGTTGCCAAAATAGCCGGTTCGAGCACACATCAGGGCCGGACCGGGATCAGCGCGTGAAATTCCCGATCTGAAGTAACGCTGTTTGATAGTTCGTCGTGTTCTTTGGTTGGAGATGGGGGAAATTACTATGTAAGGCGCCCTCTGACTTTGATGATGTTTGTTGTACATAATGGTTTGTGTTTTGGGCTTTTGGACATTTCCACCTCCTCTCTTTTGTTTTTTTTGTGGTTTGGGTTTGGTGGATCCTTTTCCTTCGTGTTGGGTTGTTGACTGTAATATTCATTTATATTTTTAATGAGATAAATATATATGATGTTAAAAAGAATAATTTTATAGAGCATTAATTGAAAGCAAAAGAAAATAATCTTATCTGTTTTCTAGATAATATTGCACAAGACCTTTTATATGGCTAAACACCCAACTAATTAGGGTTGTAAATGCCCACTAAATTTTTAATTATCCACATTCAGCAGAGTTGATCAATATGGTGCCACGTATGGCCCACGTTCATTGATTTTTGATTGTGTTAGGCTGAAGCTGCAATTTAAAAATCAGCTCGAGCATTGTAGAACAATAATCTCAACTGCTCTTTATCTATTAGCCCGTTTGATTCAAAATTTTATCTCGACTGCTTTCTTTTAAACTTAGTTCAGACAACTCAAACTTTCATCTTAGTTGTTTCTCTTGAACTCAGATCAGCTGAACCATTTGGGGTGATCAGGTTGAGACTGCTTTCCCACCATAGCCTTTATGACTACTTTAACTCGGGCTGAGAGTATATGTGCATCACCTCACCCCCCAAAAATCAAGTTCAAAAAGGTTTGAACTGTGACAGTCCGAGCTAAGGGTGGATGAAGCGTGAGGGAAGTGCTCCAAGTATATTTCCCAATAGGACGTTCATCCGCGCTAATTGACACCCGAGATGGGTTCGGACGGATTGTAACGATTTTGCTCCTTCCTAAGGAATAAACATCATTGCTTTACCCTTTCCCAGGTTTGCTAGTCTTATTTGCAGCATTAATTGGGTTGTCCTATCTCGCATATCCCCAAAGACACGTGTATGGCCAAGTTTGAACTTGGGAATTCAAAAGACCTCATCCTCCGTCTATAAAAGCCCTATGCATGTTCAGACTTTTCCTTCCTTCGCCATTTCTACAAATGCTCATGCTCCTCTCTTTTCTTCTCAGTTTCCTCCGCACACCTGAACAATTACTCTGCCATCTACATAGCGGTCTTCGTTGCGATTTGAAGAAAAACTCCGCTCACCTTTCACGTCTTTAGGAAATGAGTCCAGATTTTTTCTAATTTTTTGCATCGCATTTTCAATTTTATTTCCTTGAATTTCTTAGAAAACTTAAAATATCGATTAAGTTCATTGGGAAAAGTGATTCGGATGACTCAGTTCTTAGTATCCCCCTAGAAGTAATGAGGGAAACTGAGCATAGAACAATTCAGGCGAGGTTGTCTTATTATAAAATGTACTTTTCTATGATGACTAGGCACAAAAGACGTAAGCTGAGAGAGATCATGGGTATCCCAAAGGAGCACCCTATAGTAGTGCTTAAATCTTCAGATCGGCCGCATCACCGCCCCTCAGGGTTTCTGTGCTTCTATGTAGAGCAGCTGCGCGACAAGCTGCATTTTCCTCTGCCTGAGCTGTTTAGGTTGGTGTCTGGAGGCTTGGGCATTCCCCTTAATCAATTCACTCCCAACTCATTTAGGTTAATGACCAGCTTCATCATCCAATGTAGACACCTACAAGTAGATCCTATAACTTCCCTCTTCCATTCTCTTTTTTACCCAAAATCTTTAGGTTCATGGCTGTTTTACCTGACATCTCGGGAAGATGTGCGTTTCTTATCTAAATACCCTACCTTGGTGAAACATTGAAAAGAGTATTACGTGTGCATAGCATCCCCCGAGCCATGGGGCTTCCCCGAGAGATGGATAGAATATATGCCCTCAGAGAGCTGAGCCAAGAGTAGGACATTCCCTTCAAGTCGGCATTTCTTACTAGAAAAGCTAAATAGTTGTTAGCTATAGTTGACATACTTGGGAACATCGGGCTTCTTGTATCACTTTGCCTTGAATCCTAAAGCCGAGGAGCTCCCCGAGCCTTTTAGTACTCACTTTTTACCTTAAGATAAACGCTGTTTGGGCAATCTTGTGTTTGACACCCCATTTTTTTTTTAGAAAGAATTTCTACCAAAGCATTCCTATTGGCTACACCGGCTAGCCAGCCAGGCAAACAAAAGAACAACTGCCCTCCCAAATGATCCAGTAGAGCAAGCTCTTCCTGCAAGGCTCTAGCCAAGCTGTCTCTACGAAAACATTAGACCCCTCCTCCCGCAGCTCCGACCCTAGAAAGGCCTGCTCTTGCTGAGCCAGCCGATCCAATTTCAACTGAGGAGAATATTCTAGAGAAGCCAAGCTCCTTAAGTCTGCACCGCAGCCGACCCAATAACTACTTCATGGCCGGAAGCTCGATCTTAATAGACTTCACACATACCTTGGGCAGGGACTTCTTGTGAGGAATCTCAACTACCTCGAATCGATAGTTGGCCGACGGAATGCCCTTCGACAGTCTCCGCACTCAATTCGCTTCCTATCTTTCCAAGGTATACAACTTTTAAAAGTAAAAGTTTTACTTTTGTCGCTCTTTCTGATTTTCACTAACCTTTTTTCTTTTTTCTTTTTAAGAGGAGTATCCTTACAGGGAGTGTTCTTGCTCGATGGAAAGGGGAACACCAATAATTGGAGACAAATAATCGGAGGTTGAAAGCCGAGCTGGATAAGCTTCATGCTGAGATGAGCCAGTTCGCAGACTTGAGGCAGTAGCTTTCAACATTGCGAGCCAAACATGACGAGGTAACTGGCAGCTTAGCCAAGTCCGAGCTTAAGATATCTGAGCTCATGTCTCAGCAGGAAGAAGTACTGAAAAAATCTCGGGAAGAGGGCCTTCGTGAGGGATGGGATACCTTCTTTGAGGTATTCTAATACACAGAGAAGAGGAAGAACTTCTTGGAAGCCAGTTGGAGATTGCGCCTAAGCGAGTATCTGAAGAGCAATGATTTTAAGCAGATACTTGTAAAAAATGCTCTAAAATACTACCATCATGGCATCAATATCTATGCAAATCAGCTAGAGTCCAAAGGAGTGTTGCGTATAGAACAGCTGGACAAGAATATAGATCAAATGTTTAGGTTGGAAACCCTCCCATCAAACTCAGAAGAGGATGATGACCCTACTAATGAAGTTGAAGGCAATCATGCGGAGCCCCAATCGGCTGCCGAGCTGGTGTCAGAAGCTAAGGCTTTAAGATGGGCTGAGGCATTCTCTGGAGCTGGGCCCTCGAACCAGGCTGCCACCCCTACTACTGCGTCGCCCCCCGAGCAGGCTGGCCCCAGCAATTGAAAAGTCTTTGTAACGCCCTTTGTCCACCTGTTAGGGCTTTTTTTTTTTTGAATAGTTGTAACCGCATTACTTAATGAAAGGGATTTTTATGATTATTTGCCCTTCAACTTTGTCGAGTCAACTTTAATTTAGATCAACCGAGCTAATTTTCATTGGGCATTTGCCATCCAGTTTATATCAGCCAAGCTAATTTTTATTGGGCATTCACCATCTTGAGTTTAGACCAACTGGGCTGATTTTCTTTAGGTATTTGCTATCTTGAGTTTAGATCAATTGAGCTGATTTTCTTTAGGCATTCACCATCGA
>JACGDI010005438.1:69949-85045 GCA_014898725.1 Jacaranda copaia
ATTGGTTTGTCGGTAGGCTACAACACTAAAGTGTTGGTCAATTTTCATTTCCTTACAACCTTGCTTGCACCTTGGACCCCCAGAATTGCCTATTGTTATCTGAGATCAACTCCCTGGGGATGCCATACTTGCATACTATGCTCTTCCACAAGAATTTGAGCATTTCATTCTCCGTTATCTTAGCCAGGGGTTCTGCTTCTATCCACTTACTGAAATAATCCACTATAACCAACAAGAATTTTCTCTGCCCGGTTGCAGCAGGGAAAGGCCCCACAATATCCATTCCCCATTTTGCGAAGGGGCAAGGGGCACTCATTCTATGCATGAGCTGGACAAGTATATAGCTGACCTGGGCGTACCTTTGACACTTGTCACATTTCTTCACTAATTCTCCTGCGTTGGCTCGGATAGAGGGCCAAAAATACCCAGCTCGGATAGCCTTGGAGGCTAGTGTGATCCCGCTTAAGTGGTTTTCACAGCATCCTTCGTGAATTTCCCGCATGATGTATTCCCCTTCATGAGGAGACAAACATCGTAGCAATGGCTGTACAAACCCTCTCTTGTACAACAGTCCATTTACCATGGTGAACCGTGTTGCTCGCTCCCACAACTTATGATCAGCCGTTGGGTTATCCCCTTGTAGATATTGCATGATGGGGATCCTCCAATCCTGACCTTCTTCTATCATAAGAACTTCAGCTTCGAGACTTCTTTTCTCTAGCTCGTGGATCGTGACTCATCGGGTGCTACACTCGTTGAGAGAGCTGGCTATCTTAGCCAAACAATCTGCCTTACTGTTCCCATCTCGAGGTATTTGGGTTATTTGGAGTTCGACTAGCTCTTGTAGTAGCTTATCTATTAGCTGCAGATATTTATTCATTCTGACTTCTTTGGCCTCGTACTATCCTTCGATTTGTTTCACTATTAATTGTGAATCAATGAACACCTGGACACGTCTGATACCACTTTGTATGGCTATTTTAATCCCCCCATATCACAACCTCATATTCTGCTTCATTGTTGGAGGCCTAAAATGAAACTTTACTGCAAACTCCATCTCTTCACCTTCAGGATCAACAATAACAATTTCAGCTCTGCTTCCTCCATGTCCTGATGACCCATCCACAAACTTTCATCCCCTTTCATGGGTGAGTTTGCTGTGAAATCCACCAGGACTTGCACTTTTATGGCGTTCTTAGGGGCATAGCTAATCTCATATTCTCCCAACTCTACTGACCATTTGACTAGTTTTCCTGCCATGTTGGCCTTCACAAGAGTTAGCTTCAACGGGTGGTTAGTTCGCATAATTATAGAATAAGATAAAAAGTAAGGTCGTAACCTTCTTGCCGTGATCACCAGGGCTAGCGCCATTTTCTCAATTTTTGGGTATCTCAGCTCAACGGCATGTAGAATCTTACTGACATAGTAGATCGGCCTCTGCACTATTCCATCCTCCCTTATGAGTATCGAGTTCACCGCTTGCTCGAATATTGCTAAATACAAATAAAGAGTTTCCCCCGAGGTGGGCTTTGTCAGCAAGGAGAGCTCTACTAAGTAAGCTTTCAGCTCCTCAAATGCGTGTTGCATTGCTTCCCCCCATTCAAACTACTTCGCCTTCTGCAATATTTCAAAAAAAGGTAAACTTCTGTCAGTTGATCTGGATATGAATCTGCTCGGAGTGGCTATCCTTCCGGCCAACCTGTGGACCTCATTCACAGTTTTAGGGGGGCTCATCTCCAAAATAGCTCGAATTGTCTCTGGGTTAGCCTCAATTCCCTTTTCTATCACTAGATACCCTAAAAATTTGCCTCCTTTAACTCCAAAAGCGCACTTCTCTGGGTTCAACTTCATCCCATACTTACGCAAGGTTTCAAAAGTCTCTTTCAAATCCTCGATATGTTCAACTCGGCTTGCACTTTTTACCATCATGTCATCAATGTATACCTCCATATCTCGATCGATCTGCTGCTTGAACATTCGATCCACTAACCTTTGATACGTGGCTCCTACATTCTTTAGGCCAAAAGATATGACTAGATAACAGTAAGTTCCCTAAGACGTGATAAAGCTTACTCACTTACAATCCTCCGAGCTGAGTGGAATTTGATGGTATCCTTGCGAGGCATCCATCATGCTAAGGAGTTCGCATCTAGAAGTAGAGTCTACCATTAGATCGATCCTAGGTAACGGGTAGAAATCTTTTGGGTAGGCTTTGTTCAAATCCTTGAAGTCTATGCACACTCTCCACTTGTAGGCTTGCTTTGGCACCAACAACACGTTGGAGATCCACTCAAGGAACTAGATTTCCATAATATGCCCTGCATCCAAGAGCTTCTCCACCTTCTCCTGGATTATGCGGTCTTTCTCAGGACCGAAATACCTCTTTTTCTGCTTAACTGGCCTGACGGTAGGATCTACATTATGTCTGTGCTCGGCCACCTTTGGGTCTATACCTGCAAGATCTTTGATAGAAAAAGCGAAAACATCCACATAATCCCTTAGTATGGTAATTAGCTCTACCTTCAAGCTAGTCTCTAGGTATGAACTTATCCGTGTGGTTCTGTTGGGATCTCCTGGGACTAATTCTATCGATAGAAGCTTTTTTTCTGGTTCAATTTTCTGCAGCTTCTTCGCACCCGAGGGTGCGCTCGTGCCATTTTTCCTTTGGTTGCATCCTACCTTATTACCCTTGTGGCATTCCCTTCTCACTACATCTACGTAGCACTTCCTGAAAGTATACTGATCTCCTACCACTTTCGCTACCAGTCGCCCCACCATGTACTTCAACTTCATATGGTATAAGGAAGCTACTGCATGGAAGAGCTACATCATGGGCCTGCCAAAAATCACATTATATGCTGAGGGGGCATTGACGACTAAGAAATTTACCATACATGTCTTCTGGTACATTCCTGCCCCCAAAAAGACTGGCAAAGAAATCCGTCCCCTCGGCTGAACCATTTCTCCTGAAAATCCAAAGAGTGATGTTTCCACTAGTTCAAGTATGGTGTTTTCTAGATCTATTTGTTGGAAGGCATCATAAAAGAGGATGTCTGCCAAGCTACCTCCATCAACAAAAATGTGAGCTACCTCATAGTTGGCTATCATCGTTATGATAACCAAAGCATCCTAATGGGGTAGATGCAGTATTTTCAAGTCCTCTGATCTAACTGGATAACTGGGATGCCGTTAATAATAAAAACGGATGCCACCTCCATATTTTTGTGCGTCGCAGCCCTGGCTCTTGCTCTCCTAGCTTAGTGAGTGTCTCCCTCAGCCGAACCTCCCGAAATTATATAAATCACTCCTCTGACACCCTTATTTTTAACATCATTCTCCCCATTGGGTTGTCGAATTTTTGGTTGTCCCTTCTAGTTTTTTGCGGGGCACTTTTCTCTATCTTCAGCTTCTATTTTGAGTGTAAATTCATTTAGCTGTCCATCCCGCACCAACTGCTCTAACTCATTTTGCAGGTAGTCACATTCTTTCGCCTCATGTCCGTACTTATTGTGAAAGCGATAAAATCTATCAGACCTGGGTCATCTTGGCGGATCTCTATGGGAGTGTGGCCATCAAAGTAAGTTAAGATGCTCAATAGCCTATATTACTTGTTCCCTCAACACTCGTAAGGGGGTGTAGTGATCAAATTTTGGTCCTATCACCGATGGAACTTTCACCTGCCGCACGAGCGCAACTCTGGGTCTCTCTTCTTGCCTTTATTTTTTATTGGCAAGATCTTCTCTCCTGTCTCTTATTTTCTCCTTCAACTCTCTTTCCTTCGCCTCATAGTCTTCCTCCTCGTGAATGTACTTCTCTGCCTGCCTTAAGAGTTCATCATAGCTTTTCGCTGGCTTTCTGCTTAAGGATCGAAAGAAAGGACCAGGTCGCAGCCCTTAAGTGAAAGCACCACTTAATAGTTCTGGAGTAGCCGAAGGAACCTCCATGGCCACCTTAGTGAACCGCCTTACAAACCTTCTCAAGCTTTTCACCTCCCCTTGCTAAAAGAAAAGTAAGCTCTGCGCACTTCTCCTATACTGTTTGTTGCTCATGAATTAATGTAGGAATCTTCGTGCAAATTCATCAAATGTATGAATAGATCGAGGTGGTAATTTATCAAACCATCTTTGAGCAGCCCCTCCTAAAGTGGTAAGGAAAGTCCTGCACTTCACTCCATTCGAGAATTGGAATAGCATGGCCAAGTTCTCAAATTCGCACAAGTGATTAGCATGGTCAGCAGTACCCGTGTATCTGGGCATATTGAAAGACTTGTGGTTCTTTAGGAATGGATCATGCAATATGGCCTCATCGAACAGTGAGGCTTTGACTTCTTCTCTCTTCCGTCCTTTGATCTTTTTCCTCATCTCTTCCATCTCCCTCCTCATTTCTTCCATTTTCGCTATCCACTCTGATTAAGACTTGTCCTTCCTATTCCTGTCATGTCCGACTGAGATTTGACTTTTCGCTATTGCTTTCGCGTCTGCTAAGTGGATGGGGCTCTTCATGTGAACCTCTTTAGGTATGTACCGGGCACCCTCATTTCTAGGTTCGTCCAGTATTATTCCGGTCGGTGCAATTGTGACCTCCTGTCTTCCCATGGCTAGCCCTAGATTATTGGGGAAGGTGGCCTAGCTATAATCGTACCTTACGTAATTGCTCCTGACACCAAGATGATTCGGGGCTCTACACAGGGGCAACACTCGTGGGCATGTGCGCAACCGGAGTAGCTATCGCCCTTGCATATGGTATAGGGCTAACCAATCCCAGAAAGGGCATAAGGGTGAGAGGTATCGAAATATTAGGTGCCATTCCCTATAGAAAAAGGATGACCATCGGGCCTGGCGGCATTAATAGAGGGGGTGCATGCATAGTTCCAGCAGATTGGGTGGCAGTAATAACGCCAAATGTTGACCATAAGAAGTCGGCCAACTGTTTCGTAGTCATTTGCCCCACCATCGGATATACCGGGGCAACTCTTCCTTCGGTAACTGCCAGCTGTGCCACCGTAGCTGATGGCATGGCAGCTGTGGTTACAGGCGTTGGTTCACTTTGTGACATCATCCTCATATCTGTCTCTCCATTCTCTTAAATCACCCATTCTCACGTCTCAACTCCTAATCTAATTTCCCACAGACGGTGCCAAATTAATGCCACAAAGAATAATTTTACAGAACACCAATTGAAAACAAAAGAAATAATCTTGTTTGCTTTCTTGATAATTTTGCACAAGGCCTTTTATATTGCTAAACACCCAACTAACTAAGGTTGTAACCGCCCACTAAACCTCTAACTATCTACATTCAATAGAGTTGATCGACACGATGCCACGTGTGGCCCACATTCCTTGCTTTTCAATTGTGTTAGGCTGAAGCTACAACTCAAAAATCAGCTTGGGCATCACAGAACAATAATCTCGGTTGCTCTTTATCTGATATCAGCTCGATTGACTCAAAACCTCATCTCAACTGCTTCCTTTTAAACTCAGTTTGGACAACTCAAACTTTCATCTTAGCTGTTTCTCCTGAACTTAGATCAGCTGGACCATTTGGGGTAATCAGGTTGAGACTGCTTTCCCAGCGTAGCCTTTACGACTACCTTAACTCGGGCTAGGAGTATATATGCATCAATATAAAAAATTATAGTATTGGGCCAGGTCCAAGAAGGATGAATTCCACTTGGATAGGATTTTGATTCTTGATCAAATTTGAATCGAGTCTCCCGTTACATTGTAAATAGGTTGAATATTCGACACATGTGATCTGGCCAAGAATTTGTAATTTTTATTGGACAATATTACCAATGAGTGGCCTAATTTCTATAGGTATAGGTCCAATAATACCCTTATGAGATCCCATAATCACTGTTTAGGTTTTTTTTTTTAAATATACACATATATATACATCATGAGCTCGTTTGAATTTGAATTTCTGACCTTTCACTTTATATAGGAGATCTATGTCATCGACCACAAACCACTTAGCAATAATCACTGTTTAAGTACTTTAATAAAATATCCTAAAATTTGAATTTGATGAATTAAAGGTTCCATCCTCAACGAACTTGCAGAACTTGGCTTTTCAAGGGATTTTAATTTTTTTGACACTATAATTGTTTGGGATTGGATTTACTACCGGACTTATCGGATTATTTGAAATCATCTTTAGTAATTCAAGTCGCACCATCTCAATTAAAAGGTTCGTTCACAAAGTATGGAGGAGACTTTTTATAAATTATATTTTGATTATATTGAATTTAATTATACCTGATTAATAGAATGCCATTGAAAATTCTGAGATTTGACTCATTTATTGTTAGATTCTACTTAATATAGTATTATATATACACATACAGAATCCTATGATAATGTCAAAGTGAGTTTTTGAATGAAGCAATGTGCTCTTATGTAATATATCAAATCAAATTTTTTTTTATATGTATAAATTGTTAAATTTTAAATTTACTTATATCATAATTGCACCATTTGTTTATCTATTTTTGTAACATAAAATAATGTGGAAAGAATAATGAAGACGAATAGAATATTATGATATGGCAAAAATGCAATGCAAATCTTAATTTGATCAAAATGAACTCTATATATGTATGTAATTGTTGAGTGAAGAATCACATATATAATTATTATGTATATATAACGTCAAACAAATACTATTATCAGCAATACAACCTAAAATGCAATGATCTGGTGAATGAATATGATTAAATTATATTATATTAATGCTTTTCAATGATTAATAGATTTGAAAATTTATTCATTAATATATCGTATATTTTTTTTAAAGACGATTGTTTCGGATTTGAATTCTACTAAATTTATGGAAAAATAACATATACATGATGATTTGAGAGTATTCGAGTTTGAATCTTTTTCCAAATATCCAATTTTTATATAGACTCGTGTATAGTAATACCAACTACAAAACCTATAAAACCTTGGATCGAATTCGGATATGACATACTATTGTTGAATTTGAGTTTGTATCTATCACGATTCGGCTCGAATCCATTCCATTGACAGCCCAAGTCTCAACAAATAAGCAAATTTGATCTAAAATCTATATATGTCTTTTTGGTTGTTCCGTTTAGGGCTATCAATGGGTTAGATTCATATCGAATCATGCTGAATCCAATTCCGAACGCGAAATTAATATACTATATCCAAATTTGATTCAATATCTTATTGGATCTATAGTTGGTATAACCATACCCACATCCAAATAAAAGTCGGATATCTAAAAAACTCCAAATTCGAATACTTTAAAAATTATCATATATTTATTATTTTTCTAAAAATTTAGTAGAATCTAAATTCAAAACAGTTATCCTTTAAAAAAATACACAATAGATTAATCAATAAAATTTCAAGTATATCGATGACTTAAAAGCAATAATAGGATTTAACCTAATCATGTTTATTCATCTAAATATTGCATTTTAGATTTCATTGTTGATAATATTACTTATTTGGTATTATAAATACATAGTTATACTTAATTCGTCTATCAACTAATTATAAACTCAAAGTTTTAAAAAAATTAAACTTATTTTGATCAAATCAAAATTTGCATTGCATTCTTGCCATACGGCATTCGGTTCCTACTCATTATTCTTCCCGCATTATTTTTTATTATATAAATGAAAAAAATAAGTGACCTAATAATGATGTGAATAAACTCAAAATCTAATAATTTACATGAAAAACACCTAATTTAATATATTGTATAGAAATTCATTACTCATTTAATCTAAATATTCACTTTAGTATTGCTATAGACTCCTATGTATACATATGTATAATACTAGATATATTTGAATTTGAATTATTAATAAATCTGATCGAGCCACATTTATATTTGTTACATTTATTTTGAATTATAAACTTTTTCAATCTGATTATATCTATTAAATTTTTTATCAATTAAAAATTTTAAAAAATCAAATCAAATTAAAATTAAATTGGAATTAAAATCTACCTTATTGACAACCCAGCTCCGTTCACCGTTCACCAACAAATGTTACCATCTCATGGGTGTAACTTTTCTTGAAAATGTGTCTTATTATCCCAAGGCCCATTTTCAGAAGGAGGCGAACCAAGAAGAACATTAATTTTAAATTAAACTAAATTTAGCAGGGAATTGATTTATATTATTTAAAAAGACATATTAATAGAGTACACAATATTAGATTGCTTTTGTAATTTATTCTGTACAATTAAATTAAATTTGAAATTTTATGATGCAATATAAAATTGTTTATTTATTCTATTTTGAAAACCATCATTTATCCCATTTTAACCTATTAAGTGATCGCTTTCTTCTATTTCCCACCCTTCCTCTAAATTTTCCATAACTTTCTAAATTTTATAAAAAAGGGCAAAAATTTCAAGAGCGAAATCCCAAGTTTGCCCCTCCAAATCCAAGGAAGGCACGTGCCCTAGTCATCGTACCCACCATCCCCAACGTATAATTCTTGGATGCAGCACACCCACAAAAGCTGCTGAAGAACCCATCAAATTCTTCGCATATCGGAAGCCTCTTTCATCAGAAAAAATTCAAGATTTTTGTTAATCATAGCCAACCGAAGAAGTAAGGTAAGTTTGATCAAATGGGGAGCTTAGGAAGAGCAATATACACCTTAGGATTCTGGATTCGGGAAACGGGTCAAGCCATGGATCGGCTGGGCTGCCGCCTCCAAGGAAACTACTATTTCCAAGAACAACGTGAGTCCTGCTTAATGTAACTCTGTTTTATAATTCACCCCAGAACCCACATTTTTCTGTTCATTCTCATTTTAATACGTTGGCCATTTTTGAAATTTTTTTTCCTTTTAGATTTATGTCATTTTGTGAGATGCAGAATCCAAATGTTCGAATTTTGTTCTACGTATATCATAATTTAAGTTCTGCTGGAATTTTGGGATCAAGTTGGGATTTTTCTTTTCTTTTTTTGGTGGTGGAGTTGTGGGGAGTGTATGGATGGGTAAAGGAAAGTTTTGTAGAAAAGAAAGGAAAATGTTGTGGATTGAAAGGAGATAAATGGGCGGTGTTGATCCTGTGGTGGACAAAGCTGGAAGTGATAAATTAAGAAGCTATTCAAATTGCTGACTGATTTCATATTCGGATTCATTCTTTTTGTGCCTTCTACACAATGCTATATATAATGGGATTATTTGAGTATAAAATGATCATTTTAGAGATTTGTGTGGAGCTAAGAAGGGATCACGGGTTTTGGATTAGCAAGAAAGGGCAGTTAAAAGGATTTTAATTTTAATTCGTGAGAAAGGTTTTATGGTTCTGGTTGTTTCTTTGAATAAGTAATCTTGATTAAGAATACAAGAAAGTGAACATATTGCCAATACAATCAGAAAGGGTGTCTAATATTGTAGCATGGAAAGCTGAGTTAGACGTTTTAATTTCTTCGATTAATCCTTTGTGAGAAAATTTAAGCTGGAAAAATGATGAAACTAGGTTAGATTTACGAACTATAACATGCATACATTATGATAATATTAAAAAATACATGTTCACCATTGTGAGCTTAACATAATAGAGAAGTCAACGGCTCAATGCTGAAGTTAAAGGGAGGAACATGTAGTTAGAAGCTCGAGTTCTTTCCCAGTTATCAACCAACATTGTGTATATAGGCCAAACATTTTATACAATCTCAACTTTTCATTCTTTTAATTGTCTTTTAAACCCAGGTGCATTTCATTTGACCCCGATAAGTGATGAACTATTCTACCTTATAGTAAAAAAAGAGATATGTGATGTGTGTTTATCTTGTTTTCTCTTTTTCTGTTTTTTTATGTATAATGCTTAGTAACCATTAATTCTTGTTGTTTTCCATTTTTGTTCTTCATCCAATAGAGGCATATTTTCCTAACATTTTTTAGAACTTATTTATATTTTGGCTTATCCAACAATCAGCTGTTTAAAACAATTATTCTTACATCACAATACTTTGTGGTCATATTTTAATGCTTATTTTGCTTTAGAAATCCATGATCCGTTATGCTACCTTCTCTCAAGAATTCTTGTGTTCATTCCTCTTACGGCAGTTGTATTTAATCCCTTTTGATCAATAATTTGTTTATTTCAGTGTCTAGGCATCGGACCCTGATGAACCTGTTCGATAAATCTCCGGTGGTTGATAAGGATGTTTTTGTTGCCCCAAGTGCCTCTGTCATTGGGGATGTTCAGGTGGGACGAGGATCATCCATTTGGTATGGGTGCGTCCTTCGAGGTAGGTGCCTAATTCGAAAGTCCATCTTACTGGTCTGTTTGAATATTTCCCGCCACATTGATGTTGAAAATAAAATTTAGTTTATTAGTGGGGCCTTGTCGGAAATTACCTTTTTTATTTAAATTGAATTTGTGATTTTTGCTGGATGTGATACAGATAGGGGAAATTTGTGACCCTTGCACAGCTAGGAGCTTTATCCTGTTTAGATTATTAGTAAAAATTAATGCAAGATTTTACATTTCTTGAGGAGAATTTTTTATTTTATTTATTCATTTATTTATCTTTTTACTTCTAGTGAGGATTGGTTGTGCCAAGGCTGATCCTAGTGGTGATCTATTTACTGCTGCCTTCAATTCTTTTCTTGTTAGTTCAGGCTGTTCAGCACTTTATTCTTTCATTGCCTTAAAAATTTCTGACAGTAAAAGTAAACTCTGAAAATTGAAGAAAATTGGGAGGATTGCCAAGATATTTAGCTGTCTGTAATCACTATCCAAATTCTTTAAATTTTTAATGGTTGTGGATTTTCATTTAGTTCCTGGACAAAAGTGACTGTGTTTCGAGACTGTAACTTTTGTTTGCACTAGTCTTCTTTAGTAGCCACTCCATAAGGTTTGAAGGCCTACTGAGTTGGATACTCGGGTCGCCTCTCAAACCAAAAATGTTGAGTCAAAATTTTTGTTACACACACACACACACAAAAGAGGAATTTGTCCCCATTTTCTTTGTTTTGTTATAATGTGATTGAAAGTACCTCTTTCCTTTAACAGGTGATGTGAATAGCATCAGTGTTGGGTCTGGAACTAACATTCAGGACAACTCCCTTGTGCATGTGGCAAAATCTAACATAAGTGGGAAGGTGCTGCCAACTATTATTGGAAATAATGTCACTATTGGTGAGTGTTCTTAATTGTCTTCATTTGATATGTTCGTTTCAGAATTAATGTTGTCGTGGTTTTATATCAAATTTTATATGTATAATAGTAATAGTTCCATATGTTTGCCATTTCTAGACCTCATCATATACTAACAAAATTTGAACATGCAGGCCATAGTGCAGTTATACATGGCTGCACAATTGAGGATGAGGCTTTTGTTGGCATGGGAGCTACCCTCCTTGATGGTGTAGTTGTGGAGAAACATGCCATGGTTGCTGCTGGAGCCCTTGTGAGACAGAACACCAGGGTCCCCTTTGGGGAGGTATACTTCCATTGCCTTACCAAATGAGGAAATGCTTACCGTGAAATAGGATTTAAAACACACACACACACATGTATGCTAGAAGTACGGTATGTTTGGACCCCTGACCTTTAATTGTGAAACTTATGCCATTGGACCAAAGGCCACTCAGCTTATCATGAAATAAGTTTAAATTGCATTACTTCATATAACAACCAAATATTTTCCTTGGGAGTCTTGGAATTGGCTCCATTAATTAAGTTTCTTTCATTTCAAGTTTCTCTCAAACAGATACATGAAAATGTAGAGAGAGAGAGAGAGAGAGAGATCAATGCAGACCTAGATTTTGCTTTTTGAGTGAAATTAAATTCTCGAGTTGCTTTTAGGTGTGACCACAACTCTATATCATTAGGAGCTTATTTGTCACAGGTATGGGCTGGTAATCCTGCCAAGTTCCTCAGGAAGCTTACAGATGAAGAAATTGTCTTCATCTCCCAATCTGCCACCAATTACATTAACCTTGCAAAGGTCCATGCTGCTGAAAATGCCAAGTCTTTTGATGAAATCGAGTTTGAAAAAGTGCTTCGCAAGAAGTTTGCCCGCCGTGATGAGGAGTATGACTCAATGCTGGGTGTAGTTCGCGAAACTCCTCCAGAACTTGTTCTTCCAGACAACATCCTACCAGATAAGTCCCAGAAGGCCGTTCAATGAGTGCTTTAAACTGCAGCCTTTTGCCTTTAGTTTTGCTCTCTTGAAATTCCACACTTGGGGGAATAGCTCCTTGTGGACTTATAGCAAACGCACTTACAGCAAACGACTGATCGCCTAAAAATAAAAGAACTTGTTCTAGGGTGGATTTATTCGATCAATATACTAGCATCTGAACTCTTGGCTCGGTTTCTCCAGTGTTTATTGTGAGAACCATGCTGTAAAGCAATATGCATGACAAATGTGTTGCATTTCTTGTATTTGAGAGACTTCTTTCTGCAACGAATTTGCGGGGTCATGCCTTACCATCAGATCAGATCCTCTATATTAGTAAGTGTTTAAATGGAGTTGATGTTTCTATTTTTTATTCCTCATTTTGATGCAACCCTCAGCAGCGGCCCCGAAATCAAATCTGCAAGAGCCATCTGGTCTTAAAGAGTTTTTGTAACTCTGCTTTATTGTACTGTTTGAGCTTTATGAACCAACTGATCAGATGCACTCGTCAATAGAGGTTGTTTTCCGTTATCATTTTATGTTGGGCACAATGTGTTGGCCCTTTCAATTAACCGTCTTATATATTTACATATACATGCATGTTGAGGATTCATTAGAATTTGAATTCTAATGGGCCGTTTGCCGTTTGGTTTTATGTTTTGGAGACATTTTCATTTTCTAATGAAAAGAAATAGTAAAAAGTTATTAACTAACTTATAAGTGTGAGTTACAAAATGAAATGTTATGCATGTCTTATTTAAAATGAAATAATTGTATAAGGTTGAAAATCAATTATATTTGGATATTTTTGTGTTCTTGTATTAAAAGTTGTGCAAAATAAGAGCAAGAGAAAATAATGTGTGAGGATGGAGAGAGAGAGAGAGAGAGAGAGAGAGAGTGTAAGAGAGTGTAAGAGTGTGTTTGAAAAAATATGTTGAAAATGAAAATGTCTCTAATAATAGAAGAGAAGTTCATAACTTTATATTGAAAATGAAAATGATGTTTGAAAATAAAATCAAATAAACACTAAACCTCACATATATGAATATAAAAACTGTGTGATTACTTAATTACTCAATTGCTTTCTAGCATTTTAGTTTTCATCATCAATTTTTTCCTAATTCAATGATCTTAAATAATCAAGAGTAACACACCAATATTTCAAGAATTTTGGAGGGAGCTAAATCATGGCCAATGAGAATAAGTAGCCCCTTCCCTCACTATAAGTAGCCAAATTGAATGAGTCAAAAACATGTTCCTTCTATTAGTCTAGGAAAAACCCTATTTTCCTTCCTTAATTTCTCAACTTTTATTTTCGACATGCTGATAATTTAATTGCCGGAGAGTTTCTATTAACATCTAACAATTCTACCTGTTTTTATAGTGCGTTGGCCTTCAGGTGGAGTAACTCAATTCAAAAAGGGTTTTCATAAGTAGTCTTCATAACCCTATTTGCGCTTATGGTGCAGAATCTTGGAGTGACCAGTCGGAAAATCAAGTTTAGATTAAGAGAAAAAAAATTCAAAATTTTATCAAATTATGTCATCCTCACCTTTCTTTAATTTATTACTAGCTGTCTATTTAGAGTTTCAAATTCAACAATGGCAAACTAAACACTAAAATTGTGTTTATTGCAAGATTTAAACCAACGCCTTACAATATGAGCTGACGAAAATCGGATGGTTGATATATATACTTTAAATTAATCCAACCCGTACAACGAATACATATTCCCATTGCCAAAGGGAACCCTTCAAGTTTTTCTTATTTCTTCCAACCGAATCCATTCAAATCTGCAAGTACGCAATCATTGTTCCCCCTGTTGTATTACTCTTGCATTATTGTTGGTGGGAATCTCTAAAAGCAACATATGATTGGCCGGTTGGAAATTGAATAACCAAAGATGAGCCCAATCCCGTGAATTCAGCTTGGTTGATTTTCCCTTTTCTGTCCTTTTTTTTTCTTTTCGTATAAAACAGACGACAATGAGTTTCCCTCAATCTTAATCCATGCCAATTCTTTCATTTGTTTGGGGAATGTTTGGTTATGTTTTTTTATGTGATTTTATAATGTATTTTAGAAAAATGAATTATTAAATAATGTGAAAATTATAATTTGGTATATTTGTTTATATTTTGAGAATTTTTTATTATAGCAATCAAATTAATATTTTTTTATTAGATTTTAGGGGTTGAAAATAGAATTAAGTAATTTTTTAATATTAAAATAATAATAAAATATATATAATATATATAAATATGTAAATATATTCCCTTAGTTTCTGTTGGATTCTTGAATCTTTAATTTTTGGACATCTTTTATTTGGAGCTGTGGATCCCTCAATTATTCCAAATGCCAATGCCACCAAATAATCAATCATATCTCAAATATAGTGTTGCGATGGTGGGTGAGATATTTAAACTAGTACCTTGGTATTTACCAAAACACCCTTGATATGAACTTGTGTTATATATTTAGGAATTTCTTCATTATTTGGATTGAATTAAATATCGACATACTTGAACCCGAAAGTATAACTAAATTGAATTGTTGGAGGCTTCAGCAAAACATCCAAATAAGAAAATATAATAGAAAGATTGATAAATGGAAAGTTGGATAATACACACAACATAGTAAATTGACAATAAATATGTAAAATCTATGCAATAGGAGGATATTTATATTAACTGTTGTTTAAATATTTAGAAAGATATGAGTTTATTTGGACTGTTTCACTATTTTTAATATTTATTATTATTACTTATACATATGTACATCAAGAGTTCGTTCGAATTTGAATTTTTTTTTAATTCATTGATTGTGAGTATTTGTTTTGAAATGAAGGACGTGGCTTTTTTTAAGGCAGTTGTGGACACTTCTCATATTTTATTGGGTGTTTTGGTCATACCATGCAATATAACCAATGTTCTCAGAATTGGATTGGATCGGAGACCAATCCGGT
>JACGDI010005438.1:100523-130550 GCA_014898725.1 Jacaranda copaia
AGCCATCATACCTCAAGAGACTAGTCAGAATTTTGGCGTTTACGGCGATTCATTCGTTGATGATCTCCTGAATGAACGGTGACCCTATGTCCCGACGAGATCTTTAGGGAGTGTCCATATTTGGCGCTTTGTCAATGTTTCTCCTTGAGATCTCATCGAGATGTCTGTTCAGCTATTGCAACTGATGAGAAACTTCTTTCCACTCATCCCGATCTGCCTGGGAGGTAAACTTGATGCGTTTGGCCTTGTCGCGCTACGGGGCTCGATTGGGCCGATGCGCCAAATCTGGAGATTCTCTGCGATTCTCGCAGCAGTCATGGTTTGGGCGTTCGACCCTATCGTGCTGTGGGGCTCGATTAGATTGAATATGATCCTCTGAGTTCACCACCTCCTCGCGTGGTTCTAGGCGTCTCTTCTCCACTAGTGGATGTCTGGGACTGGCCTCGCGCCTGGTGAGTAGTTGCCTGGCTTCGTGGTGGGAAGGGTTGTGCTCCCAGGGTCTACTTTTGGACTGTGGTGGCTGCGGAGCTGCGCTGGCACCGAGGGTAGGCACTAAGGTGTGCCTGTTCAGGACAGTAGATAACTGAGCCGATATCTGGGCAGAAATTTGCTCACTGATCATTTTCATCAGTTAGGACATGGGTAACGTCACCAGCTGTTCCTGGGGGGTGCTGGCGCCCGGAGTAGTTGTGTGTTGCTGGGGGTTAGGGAGTGGTAGGGAAGTAGACCTTTGGTTTTCCTCCCTTCCAGATGTTACTCTGCGCGTGTTCACCATTTTTTCGCTGCAATCTCAAATTTTCCCACAAACAGCGCCAAATGATGTTGCTGAGAGCTTGAGGGTCAAGTACTCCGTTTGATTCGGGTGATTTTGGGCTTGAGATCTGCAACCACGAATACACGTAAACTAGCCAAAAGGCCCCCGACTAAGGCACTCCATTGCTCAAATTAGTTCCAGTAGATCGAAAAATAGAGATAGTATATAGTGAATAGTATAAATGGCATTACCTTGAGCGTGGTGGTGCTTGTAGTATTTATAGCCTGTTGTGGGCGTGATTTTACCCAAGTACCCTTATCAGGTGTACTTGGCTTTTCCCATGACAGGGGATTGGGAGTCATTCTTTGTCCAGATCCTGGTACTGTGCTAGGTGGTGCAATCTCCTGTTTTCCCAAATTGTCATGCCAGTAGGAGCACGTCCCTGCCAGAGTTGTTTGCAGGGTTGTTGGAGTTGTTGACAACGGTCACATCAGCTGCCACGTGTTATCAATGCCGAGGGGTTCGACCTATCCAACTTATAACCGAAGGTCGATTCATGTCGATTGGACTTGAATGCTAAAACTTCTGAAGTGACCCTTAGGTCGATACGGGTCGACCGCAGGGCTTACCAAATGAGATCGATACAGGTCGACCAGATAGATGTGCCTTTGGGCTTCATAAGCTGTTTCGTCTGAAGTTGGGCCTGTTGGGCCTACTGAATTATCCCGTATCATGTTGGGCCTCATGGGCTATCTCATTTGAAGCCGGGCCTATTGGGCCTACTGGATTATCCCACATCAATATTTTTGTATGAGCCAACCTAAATAGAGAGCTATTGGGAAGAATTGCTATGCTTTGTTGAAATTTATGTTTATGTATATTTTTAATATTTTATTATAAAAAATAATTAATATTATGTGTTATATATGAAATTTTTTTTAATTTTGGAAGTAATTTTTATTATTGAAAAAGTTTAGTATTTTTTTATTTTTAAAATATTTTATGCATTTTATAAATTTTAATTATATAAAACCTATGGGAACCAATGGGTATTCGTCTTCTCATACGAAGATGGATACCCATCATGGAGACAAAGACTATTTTGACTTTGTGGGGTTGCCCCACCCCATTCCTTCTCCGTAATATTCCCACTTTTGTCATATTATTTTTTTTTCTTTCAAATTTTGAAGTTGTCACAAATCTAATAAAATTTTCAGCAAATCTAACTAAAATGTAATTTTGTATATGACAATTAAAAATGTGACCATTTTATGCATATTCATATTTATTGTGTTTGAACGGTCGAGATTTAGAGACACCACGTACTTTTATTGATAGGATTTTTTTTTAAAAAAAAAAAAAGTTATCTCAAGATGTCTAAAAAATTAGATCGAAGAAGTATTTTTGTAATATTGCCGCTTGAACCCAAGACATAAAGTGCAATACATGCAAAATCTTCTCTTCAAGTCATGGAATTTACCTTTATAACCTCATTGGCTCTAAAATGATTGCAAGTAAAAATAAAATAAAATAAATATTCACACCTCATATCAGTTGTAACTTTGTACAGAGAAATATGACCTCTTATTAGTTGTTACCTGTCAATCATTCACAAGTAGCTAATGATTTATTGAATTTTACCCCAAACCTGACCCATCATTACCTGTCCAGATGCTGGCCAGTGGTCACTGTTTGCTTTAATGTCATTTTTTTCAGATATATATTGAAACAAATTGTGATTGGTTAAATTACATGTAATGATATTAATATTTTATTTTATATTAGTGTTATTTTTTTCAATGATTCAGCCCGATTGTTTTAATTTTTTAAGATTATTTTTATTTTTTCTTCAAAATAAAAATAAAAAATTATCAACTTTTAACTACTTTATTATATATTTTTATTCTCAAAATATATTTTTTTTGTATTCTTTCTTCATTTTTGTACCTATTTCCCCCTTATTATTATCTATATTTACTCTTTTATCTTTTCAATTCTTCTCAACCATCATTTGCTATAAAAATATTATTTTATATTATTTTTTCAAATAAATACGCATAACCCCATCAGTTCAAATTAAATTCAAATTCAAAAACTTTTTTCCTTTTAATACAAAAATACTCAATAGCCAAATACATCTCATTTTCACACCTATATAAATCTATAATTTAAAACAATACATCCAAATATATCTTATTTTCAAAAATATTTTTTTTAACTAACTTTTCACTATATGTTTTCACTATAAAATGAAAATAGCTCCAGAAAATGAAACCAAACCGACCCTTAGGGCCCGTTTGGTTTTATTTCCAGAGTTATTTCCACTTTCTAGCTATTTTTAAAAGTTGAAATATTAGTTTTAGATTTAAAATGAAAATGAAATGTGTTTAGATGATTTATTAGAAGGTAATAATTAAAATATGTATAAAATTAAAAATATTGTTGATTTATATTTTTTTATGTTTAAGAATATTTTTTTTAAAAATATATATTTTATTAATTTTGAAATAATAGTTGATACTTTTTATTAAATCAAATTTGATTGATGTGATAATAGAATAATAGGGTAGGTTTAGAAAAAGTTTGAAAATTACAATATGAATAGTTTGAATGAAAATTGAGAGAAGTGAAAGTTTTTAATTTTTATTTTTGGGTGAAGATGAAAAGAGCTTGTGGAAATAAAATCAAACAGGTTGTTATTGTCTGTTTAGTATAAGGGACTTTAATGCACTTATGATAAGCACATAGGGGAGTCATTGCTCGGGTTTTTTTTTTCCTTGTATTTCGAATCTCACATTCACAACATTATTATTAAATGTACCCAAAAATATTTTAATTAATCCAACAAATAAAATAAATAATTCAGTTTGAAGGATAAAATGGAGAATTCAACACAAAAAAATAGTTAGGATATCAAATTTACTCATATTCCAAATTTATCATCTAAATTATTTCTTAAAAATAATATTTCAATAAGATTATAATTGTAATTTTAATAGAATTCACATACCTACAAAGTCACATTATCGAGATTTCATCTTCCATTGTCTTCTTTTACCACGGCAAACGTGTAATACAATTTTAACTTTATTCGATAATTCAAATTATTTCATGCATTAATTTTAAATGAACCAAAAAATACTTTTGTGTGCACCAAGAAATTGCACAGGGCAACTGTTTGTTTTTGTGTAAAAGAAGTTGTGTCTGGCCCTCACATTGACAACATCTCTTACAACATTCTTTATTTGAAATTTGGGACAGAATAACTGGAAAAAAAATTGATTTATTCAATGATTGAGATGGCCCTTACATATTCAAATAAATAATACAAAATTTCAAGATAATCAAAATTTAACCAAGTGGACAAGTACAAATCATGTCTATCATTGGGGTAAAAATTGCTAAAACAAATCAAATACCAAATAAAGTTTTATAGATGTGGCAATCTACTTTTATGCTTTTATCTTTAAATCTTCTTAATTCTTTGAAGCCATAATTGCTTCTTCTTTGGATTTGCCAAAAGGTGGTTGCTTTAATCATGTTGTAATCATCTTTTTCTTTGATTCATCCTCTCATAGCCTCCATGTACTGATCTAACTCCTCTCATTGTGTTTTTGAATGGCTTTTGCCTTGTCAACATCAATTTCAAATGATTTGATTACCAATATTACTAAGCCAAGTAGCAACTACTATAAAAATATTAATTAAATGTTATGAGAATGATTATTTATGAGTATTCTTTTTTAAAATATTATTTGTAATATATATATATATATATATATATTCAAATTTGAATGTGAAGTTTTAATAACAATTTAAAGAAATTCACCAAAAAATTTATATAAAAAAAATTATATTGTATTAATTGTAATTACTATATTTTTATTTTTCTAAATTCATTTTATTTTATTTTTTTTACACTTTTATTTCACATTCAATAATTCTCATAAAAAAGAACACGTGACATCAACAGTAATTGTTATATTTTTATCTAAATTTGACAAACTGAATAAGATTTAGAAATTCAATAAGTATGCGATGATTAATGTCGATAAATATTTTAGGATCCATAATTTTTTAAATTTAAATTAAACGTGTTCTAAATTAAATATATGGGAGACCTATAATCTTGACATGTGGACAAATGCAAGTGGTGTCATCACAACCGACCATCTAAGATTGGATAAAACAAGTCTTCCTAATCACATTCATATTAACACTCCAATCATATAATTATAAAGGTGTGCATTTGTAATCTTTTTTTTTATATATATTTTTTAAATTAGATTTCCACTGACTTAAAAATCAAAGAATTTTTGCGAGAACCATGCAATGACTCTAACAATATTTTTATTTCAAGTTAGATTGCCAATCTAATACAATTGAGTGGAACTTGAGCATCCGACTTTATAGATTCTCTAAATAAATTGAATTCAAATAAGACCATATTAAAAATACATTCTCAATAATAATTTTCTTTTTCTTCTATAACTCCTTATCTCACTTTTTCCCTAGAAAAATGTGATGTGAACAACAACTTCCAATATTGTTGTGATAATCTAGAACAAATTTTATTTACAAAAAGTACAATAGTAAGTGCCCCCCCAAAATTACTTCACATGGCCTCTTAGAGTAGTACTCAAAGTCTCTCACTCCTTTCTTACTTAAATAACTGTGGATCATTATAAATTTTGAAATGATTTGATGCATCTAAACTTTATAGTAAAATTATATTGTACAAAAGTATTAATGATGGCAAAGATACATTTCTTAGTTTTTCTTGTCCAAAGTTTAAAGCATCATATCTAAATTCCTAATAGCATGTGAGAGGTCCCGGGCGGGGCCACGGATTTTTGTACGGCCAATTGCTGAAATGTTAAATAATTTCATGAGAATCCTCCTACCTCCCTTTAGACAACTATGATTCTCTAGCTTCAATCATTACTATCATCAAATAATTATGTAAGAGTTAAGACCATCTACGCTCTAATTAGCAAAAAAATTAGGAAAATAGAAATTAAAATATTCAATTCTATTTGGGTTAATTTGATTGGATTTTTGAATTATTTCATTATTATTTATCACGTAATAATTTGTGGTTTTTTTATCATTATGATATAATTTAATTGACATAATAAATAAACCCATGAAAGGTGATAGATTAATTTATCATGAGAGTTGTTTGTATAAATACGAACTTTTAATATTCATATGGGTATAAGTATTTATTATCATTCAAAGCGAATAATAAAGTGAGATAAAAATACTATATTTTACTTTATCATTTCAACCAAATTAACCCTTACTTTTGTTTCATAAGAGAACATAAAGCCTAAAAAGTTGGTATTGCAATTTTTGCCAATAATCAAATATACTTTCAAAATTACATAAATCTCATTATTCATCTTAACGCAATTTTACATGTAATTTGCGTAAGATTCTATAAACACGGCTTGGATTACACAAAGTTTACTTAAACCTCATTATTCATCTCAATGCAGTTTTACACGTAATTTGCTTAGAGAACGTTTGATTGATAATGTAGATAATAGCAGATATTTGAATAAAAGGAGATAAGATGAGATTAAATAATTTATCAGTCTGTTTGATATTGAAAATTGACCTTACAATTAGTTGTTATTATAATCTGTTCTAATTTCTAATGCATGTTTGATATGTAGAATTAATTAGGCAAATAACAAAATTACCTTTGAGCAAAGTCCTCATCCTTTCCATTGTGACTTTTACAAGAAAATGAAAAAAAAAAGGGGTAATTAAGGAAGCAAAATTATAATGAACAGGTGAGATTAATCGCACCTTCTAACCCACTATTTGAATAGCATACAATTGCATGAATAGTGTTGGGTATTGAATTAATTGCAAGTTAGTCTGCATTTTCATCTTACCTATCAAACAACATATTATATGAGATTATAAGACTATGTGGAGACTAGTAACTCATATCAAACGTGTCCTTAAGATTCTATAAACACATCTCAGATTACACACATGTTCTACTAAATATTATTTTATTGATTATCGTTGAATTACATTAATCTTCAATAAATTTACTTTTAAGAACAAAATGAATCAGGTGATCTCTCTCTCTCTGTCTCTCTCTCATCTATTTATTTGGGTAATCTATTTTTTTTTTTAAATATTTGCCTTGTTCATTAGTTTTAAGAATGTTGGACCTTAACCATCTAAAGTGCAACTTTCAAATTGTGTAATTAAAAATGTTAATCTAGTCATAATCTCTAAATTAATGTTTATTTTTCTTTCTTCAAAATTTTTTGTTAATTACTACGCCTCTCCGCATCTTTGATTGTCTAGATTTTTTATTTGAACCGCATATTTATTAACCTAAAAGAGTATCCTAAGGCACTACTATGTGAATAGATCTTATCAACTTAGTTAGAAGTTTCGACTTTGTATTAAGGTCAAAATCGACATTAGCACCAGTGCAATATTGATTTTTCATCAATGTGGTAAACAAATTTTAAAATTTTAGAATTCAAATACCACGATATATATGGATTCATATGTTTATACTATTATAAAGCGTCGATCTTCTTTTATTGTATTTTTTAATAATCTTTTTAAAATGTTCTTGTTTTCTATTTTAATTTTTATAATTATAATATATAGACTAACTAACACTTACACCCAATTTAACTTTGTAGTCCCAACATTACCACTTCATCATAATTGTTTTTTTTTCTTTTTAATAATTTAAATATCAAATAAATTGTTCAAATTAATAAACATTATAGCATTAATAGCAAAATAGACAAATATTTATCTATTTTACACCATAAAATAAATTTTAACACACACATAGATACATAAAAATCACTAACTTTAGTAACAGTTGTCGTTAATAGTTAGTAGTTTTAAATTATTGCATAGTAATTGATGCACAACATATCGATATATTTGATTATTCTATGTAAAAAACTAAATATATTTTATTAAAATAAAACATTATATAAATTTGTCAGTTCCATTGATCATATGTCAAAACTCACTTTGATTTTTCACATTAAAATCCTTGAAAAACCAAAAATGATGGAGACATAACCTCAATTTCATGTATTTTCACGGGAGAACAGATTTGAATTTCAATTTGTCTGTCCTACTCAGAAGCTTTAAATTTTTGGACCCACAAAAATTCCAAAAATGAATACAAATCCGTTGTTTTTAGCCGTTTCTCAGTTTCTGAGTAATGGTGGTGGTCCTGTTTGTAGCCAATTAATACCCAGCAACAGCTGGTTTGTATATTTCGTGAAATTCCAATTCTACCCCAACTTAATTTTTGTTTTCCATTTTATGTCCCTCCTATCGAAGAAAGGTAAAATAATCGGCTCGTCATTTGTATCGTACAGAATAACAGAGGCCCCACAGCATTTTAGAGTCATTCACCTGCATCTGGTCTATTAGACCAAATTGAAATAATTGCTATTTTATTTCACATGTTTTTCCTTCTTGAAAAAATTTTAGCGACTGCTAATAAAGTTTCAAAGTATTCGTGCAATTTATAAATTAGCTTTAGGAAATGTTTGTGAATTGAAGTTCATTAATTATAACATGCAATGTTATTAATTTATAATACGTACACCGTATTATCTTTTCTTTATATATATATATATGTATGATTATTGAAAAATTTTACATCTAAAATATTCTTATGAGTTATTATATGATATTCAAGTTTCCCATTTTAATTTTGTTAATGTCATTTTAAGACTTAAAGCATCACCTAATTCCTAATCCAACAAAAATATTAAATTATTTTATTTTTTTTTAAAAACATTAAACAACTCTATTTTAATACAGAACAAATGGAACTAGTATAATAGGAGTTGTTTGTGCGGAAAAAAACATATGTGACTATGATACTCATTTTTATTTCGGAACTGTTTGTCTAAAATTTTTCAAATCTGCATGCGTTTTCATATATAAAAAATCTATAATAATATATAGGATTTTGTTATATTTCACTTATAATTTATCATTATTTTGTGAAATTCTAATTGAATAAGCAAATTGAAAAAATCCCAAATTCCAGGGCTTCAAGTTTGAGATGTACTAATCAATTAATTTCAGAAAACTCATCAAAAATTAATTTGCTTGGTTCTCCACAGATAGACATTATATCTTTTAGTATTTACTATAAAATTTCTGTTGGATCTTTTTTAAAATTTTGGAATGATATTTTAGGATTTTTCTTTGTGAGTGAAAAGAAAAGTAAGTTGAATATATTTGTTTCTTTCCGGTCATGTTTTTCTTTATACCAAAGATAGATTTATCTATACAAGACAAAAATGCCATATATGTTATTTAATTATTTTTTGAAGTTAAATTAATAATTTACTATAAAGTTTTAATATCGTCAATTATTTTACTAATAGCATATGATTTTAAGAGGGGATATTTGAAAATTTTGATAGTAGAAAAAAGTATTTAACATTTATATTTTATTGTGCAAATAAGGAAAATGAATTTAACCCTAAATAAAAAAATAAAGCGAAGAAAGAAGGCATGTTGTACCAGAAACAACATAATAATAAAGTATATTAGTATGCATTATTAAAAAATTGAAAAGTACAATTTGTATAAACAGAGTCATGGTGCGACAGCACTGGTTCGGTTTTCCTAGACCAGGTGTACTAAATCAAGAACACGTGGACCCCACACTTGTTCCACACTTTCTCTCTCATCACTCATTTCTCCCTCTCTCTTTGTTCTTCATGTTGTCTGAGTCTGCAGAAATTTTTTCTCTGCAGACAAAAAAATCTCACCGAAGAAGAAGAAGGGAACCAAACAAAAATCTAAAACAAATTAGAAAAAAACCCTAGCCTCACGAGTACAACAGTCTCTCTCTGTTTTTTCCATTTCCATGGAGTCGCTCTCTAGGCCACCGCACAGAAGAAAGCACTCCACCACCACAAATGTCTTCTCCTCCTCTTTGAAGAACCCCTACGACGACGTCTTGTTGTCCAACGGCGGGAAAACTAAGTTCGGAGCTCATGAGTACGCTGAGATGTTCGCCGGGTCGTCGTCCATTCCGGTGCTTGATCTCTCGGATCTGGATGAGCGAGTCGGGTCGGGCGATTGCAGGGGCTCCAAGCTCGATTATTCTAAAATTTTTGGTGGGTTGAGGGATGATGACGTGGGAGTGCCTTATGAAGAGTTGTTCAATGGTGCTGCAAAGAAAACTAAGATACGGTTAGTTTTTCTTATTTCCTTTTACAGAGAAATTTACTTCTTCTTCTTTTAAAGAAAAATTTATGAAATTTAATGGAAAATTTGGAACTTCGGTGAGCAGTTGTTTTAAGAAAATGTGGCTATACTTTTGTTCTTGGTGCTGAGCAAACGTTAGAATTGACGTTTTCTTTAAGTTTATGTGGTTTGCATGTTTATTCATTTATTGTTTCATTAATAGACCTCTATCCTCCCCCGTTATCGGTTGTATGTTTTGGCCAAGATATTTGTATGTTTCTTTCGTTTGATTTAGGCAGCTTAACGCATCGTTTTGATTCTTTCTCAGAGTTTTCTGTTCGGCAAGGAATGATTATTGTTCGGTTGATTTCATTTCTTCTATGCAAAAACAATGTTTTTCAGCTATGTATTTTTGGTGTGTAATCAAAGTTTGCAAATTTCTTTGATCGGGCAGTTCATGTCTGTAGAAATTTTGTTTTTTGATCTTGTACGACAACGGCATGGATAAATTTATGGTTTTTTTTTTTATAAGAACCAAAAACTAAACTTTACCTCTTGTCATGCTTATCTATGTATATTGGAGCTATGCTAATTGTTGGCATACTTAGGCATATTCTATTGGCTTAGTAAATCTTTTTTGTATTCCGGTTTCTTTGGATCAACTAAAATGGTTTATGCTCGTTCTACTTATTCAGTCAAATCTGGTTGTTATTTCTTTAGGCGGTGGCAATGTCTCATTTGAACTGTGCCTTTGGCATAACGCAGAAGACTATCTGACATGATTTTGCCTTTGAGTTGTTTTACATATAATTTGAAGCATATGACATATAGTAACGAAAAAAATGTTTCCATTTGGAGTTGTCTCATTTTGGAAACGCAACAGGATTTGTTGATTTCTTGTAGTTGGGCTGCGGCACATCTTGATACTTTGTTTTTAGTTCTTTAAAAAGGAAAGCCTTTTATAATCACAAGAATAATAACCGCAGCTGATCCCCTGAATCCTGCACGTAGCTAATAGTTGTAACTTTTTGAATCTTGTTTTGGCTTTCCTTTCCTAACCATAAAATAAGGTTGTTATGGTTTAGAAATTGGATCTCAGCGAGCTGCCAGCGGATTTGAATCCACTAAGAATCTGTGGAAATTATTGACTTATTAGTTATTACATCACAAGTTCGTGATTGGACTAACTAAAATCTCATTGAACAAACATTTAGCTGCTGAAGTTCATAAATATGAGAGGATGATTCTCTATATGTTTTTCTTGCTCATGTTACTATTATGCAGTACCCTTGTGTGCTTTTCTTCTTCTTCTTCTCCTTCTCCTTCTTCTTCTTCCTTTTGTGTGTGTGTGTGCGCGCGCGTGCGCGTGCATGCTCTGTGTGCAGGATTTTTTCTTTACTTTCCTTTTCTCTCTCCCTCTTTTCCCCTGCCGGGGGATTGGGGGGTTTGTGTGTGCTAGGAGTGAGAGGCTGATTTTTGATGATCATAGAGCTTTTTAGATTCTTGTAATCATTTGTATCTGAAGCATACACATATTGTATCTCCATTACATGAACAAACACATTCTAGTGGCATTACTTATATTTCTCGCTTTTGGTATGTTTGGTGGAAAGTGTTGTTTAGTATAAATCCTTTACTATAATTGTTACAGGATTCCAGCCGATGTTCAGTCACCTCGGAAAGAATCAGATTCTCTACATTCTTCAGGAAAGACCAAAAGGGCCTCTGGTGATGCATCTGATCAATCCATCGATGGAATTAAGCAGCATATTAACTTGTCATTCAATAAGACCAGTCAAAGAAATAGCGATGCATCAAACAGGAAAACACATATAGCACAGCTCCATGCGGTTCCTGGATTTACTTACTTTGTTGATGGAACTCCTCGGTTGCAGAAGACAGAAGTTGACAAGCCTGTAACTACACTAAAACGTGAAGTTAGTCGCACCTGGAGTTTCAGTGCTGGTGTCGAAGAAGTTAAAGTGAAAGGCGGATTAAGTTCGGAAAAATCACATGTACCTGATGAGTCGTGTAATATGAATGAAATTAGCCTCAAATCACAAATCTTGAAGGAGCCACCACCTTCGAGTCATCCATCCAATGTAACTGATGAAAAGGACTGCAGGCACTCAAGGTTACCAAGTTTTGCTTCTAAAGATGCTTCTAAAAAGACTGCTGGTGAGTGTTCGCCACCTTTATTTGACGAGGAATTAGATGAAAATTCAATCGCTGCTGTATCTGCTGCTGCCTTGAAGAAGGCCATAGAGCAGGCTCAGGAAAGCATAAGAATAGCAAAAATGATAATGGAAAGGAAAAAGGAAGGCCTTCAAGATGGTTCTAAACCTAGGTCTAAGAGTCGCTTGAAAGTTAAAGACAGGAAGGAGACTAGTATTGACCATGAAGCTGATGGTTTGAAAATGAACAATGCAAGGGAAACATATGAGAGATTAGATCCTAAATTCTCTCTGTTCAATGGGGTTGATGAAAAATTTGTTCCTTCCCTCAGTCATAAGGAGAGATTTCTTAATGCTGGAGAGTCTGGGGCTGAAAGGGTACTGGAGAATGCTAAAGAAGCTATAGAACATGGAGATGCATTCACTGAGGTTGGTAAGAGCTTTGCTCCATCTTGCAGTCAGAGTGAGACACTTCATGTTGCTGAGAAGGTTGAATTTGGAGTTATTGGGCAAAATGTCGAGGCAGCTGAAGCACATACAAAAAACTTTACTGGATTAGTCGCCAATGGAGAATGTAGAGCTGCAATATTGGAGTCCGAGAAGGTAGACAACAGTGATACCTTATGCTCCACTGGTAAACTTGCGTCTTACTTTGAAGAGGTGGAAAGTGGCAAGGAGACCTTGGAACAGAGAGAGCTATACAATCATCCAGCAAAAGGACCTGAAGTCGTTGCTGAACTGGCAGAAAGGGCTCCAAACACTTCTGAAAGGGCACAAGAGCTGGAGAAGAGCGTGGATGAAGCCTTAGACCAGTGTCAGGCAACTATTGACCATATAAGAGGACCTGATGATATTGATGAAGTGTTGGAACGAGTTCACAATTGTTCTCAAATCACTCAGGAGCAGGAGAAGATAGTGCATGAAGCAAGTGAAAATTTGAGGATCAACCAGGAGGACGAAGTAACTGAAGAGAGTGACAATGTGGTAGATGATAAGGGACAGTCTGAGTCAAAATCTGTGGACCATGAAGAAATGGTTTATGCAGAGCACTTGACGGTGCTCAAGTCGGAATTCAATAAGTTGCTGAATGAATCGCGAAATCTTTCCAAGAGAGACACGCAGGAGCAAGAAGACATGGAGAAGAAATCTGAAACTGTCCCTGAGTGGAAAGAGTTTGATGAAAAAGATGGAAAACATTGTGATGAAGAAGAAAATGGAATGAGGCAGAAAGAGCCTCATGCATGGTTTGAAAGTGAACAGCTGCTCAAGGAGCCCTTGGAGGAAGAAGTAAGTCAGAGGGAGCCTGAAATCTTCCAAGAAGTAGGAGAAGTTGGGGAAAGGCTAAATGTAGTTCATGAGCCAGAACTTGATGACAAGAAACTGAATTATGGCTGTGATGGAGTCGAGCAAAAAGTATCCAGTGAATTTGAGCGGAATGAAATTGCAGAAAGTCATATTGATGCTTCCGACAATGAAGCAGGTCTGACTATACAGATGGAAGCCAATGAGTGTGCTGAAATTCGGAAGAGTGAAGCTTCTCGCGATGCTGAAGAAACAAATGACACTGTTAGAGAAGAAGGGAGCGGTGAAGAAAATCAGGATAAATTTGATTCTCAGGAGGCTGCTTCCGAAAAGGATGTTGATGAATCTGTTGATGCCCACAGTAATGATTCTGGCACCATCTTTAGTGATACTCATAGTAATGATACTAGCACCATCTTTTGTGCGGCTCAAGCACCTTGGGATGACTTAAACAGTAAAGCAGAAGAGTATCAAGAGGCATTTAAGGGCTGCAAAGAGAATTATAGCTTGCCTGAAGAAACTGAAACATTTTTCGCAACTGAGGACAAGGAGGCAGGAAAACTGTTCCACCTGGAGGTCAATGAAATGTCTGAAAGAGATAGCTTGCGTAGAAGCGCCTCTGAAGAGAACTTAATTGGAAGCAAACTGAACAATGATTTTGAAGGTCATTCCTCTGATAGCAATACTGAAGATATCTGTTTAATGGATGCATATTATGGAGAAAAACTACAAAATAATGAAGACACAATAAAAAGAGCTAGCAAGATCCAAACTGCTGCTGAAGAGTTTGATCAGACAAATGTAAGACTGGCATCAGAACAAACTTCAGAAATTATCAAAGAATCTGTATCAACCTCCATTCTTGAAAGTATAGCTGGGGTGTCAGCTCTGGAGTCTCAAGGATGTGCAGAAAATGCAAAGGACACTTCAATTGAGGAAAAAGTAAAAGATGACCTTAATATGGCATTTGATGGAAGAGAATATGTTGAGGAACAAAGTAAACGGGTATACACTGAGGACCAGAATGAAGAGGTATACCCTCAATCAAATTGTGAACACCAGGAAATGGAAAATTCCATGGAAACTGAAAGAGAGGTTGAAACAGGTCAAAACATGAATAACAATGAGAATCTAAGTGGAACCTTCACCATGGAACAGAAAGATGCCAACGGGAATGAGCAAAAATTTGACACAAACGATCACCAGCGAAGAATTGAAGCCATCAAAAGGGGAAGAGAGCGTGAAAAAGATAGAATAGCTGTAGAAAGAGCAATACGAGAAGCTCGTGAGAGGGCATTTGCTGAAGCTCGAGAAAGGGCAGAAAGAGCTGCTGTGGAGAGAGCAGCAACTGAAGCTCGGCAAAGAGCTATGGTAGAGGCACGGGAGAAGCTTGAGAAGGCCTCCACAGAGTCTAAACAACCAGATAAGGCGGTCATTGAAGCCAAGCTTAGAGCAGAACGTGCGGCAGTTGAAAGAGCCACAGCAGAGGCCCGTGAACGTGCTCTAGAGAAAGCAAAATCTCAGAAAACTTTCAGAGAGGCTAGAGCACAAGCTGAGAGATACCCTACAGAAAGGTTTTCTAGTTCTTCCAGAAATAACGGACTGAAGCACAGTTTCTCTTCTTCCGTGAGTATCAGTTCTGTGTGTTTTGCTAGCAACTTATAATGTTCACTTGTATGCCAGAAGAATGATGAAACAAATTTTACCTTTAGGATCTGGAGAAATTTGATGGAACTATTACTGAATCAGCACAGAGGCGTAAAGCACGGTTAGAGAGGCATCAGAGAATAACGGAGCGAGCAGTAATCACGACTTCAATTAACATTTGAAACTAATAGTTAGAACTTGAATGATATGATAATATTTCTTTTTTCTGTTCAATTGGTCTTTTCAGGCAAAGGCCCTTGCAGAGAAGAACATGCGCGATCTTCTTGCCCAGAAAGAGCAGGCTGAAAGAAATGTAATATTCGTCTCATTTGAAAATTCAAGCATACGTCTTGTTGAAAATTCAATTTTTCTTATAGACAATCTTCTGTTTGTAATTGCAGAGACTAGCTGAATCTCTTGACGCTGACATTAAGAGATGGGCGACAGGAAAGGAAGGCAACTTGCGGGCACTGCTCTCGACTCTGCAATATGTATTTGTTATCTCCTCATGCACAGCTGTATCCAATCAATTTAGTGAACCGATATTTGTTTTTAACTGTAAATGCATTTTCATCTGCAGATCCTTGGTCCAGACAGTGGTTGGCAGCCTATCTCCCTGACAGAGATCATAACGACTGCTGCCGTGAAGAAGGCTTACAGGAAGGCAACTCTTTGTGTACATCCCGACAAATTGCAGCAAAGGGGAGCTAGCATTCAGCAGAAATACATATGCGAAAAGGTTTTTGATCTTCTCAAGGTATTTTATTGAGTTACTCACCCTCGAAAAATAAAACTTCTAGTTGTTATATAGTTTTATAAGGATTTTAATATCCAGCCTAGAATCCTTCTAGCATCATAAGAATCCTCTTCCTTCTGTGATTCTTAGATAAAATGTATTCTTTTTCTTCTATGGCGATAAATCTCACCCAACCCATATTCTTGCTTGATCAACTACAGGCCGCGTGGAACAGGTTCAACTCAGAGGAAAGGTGAATAGCCAAGAAGAGGCAATTGTTTCAGTTGCGCAGATTTGTATTTAATTAATTTGATTCATCTTTTTCCTTCTGGAGGCTGTTTCCATAAAATTTCACCAGGTAGATGCAGTGGGGAGGCTGAAAAATGGTGAGAAAGTACTTCATTTGCTGATAGCTAGATGTTATTCAATGAACTTGTATCTCTGATGTAAGTAAATTTACCTATGATCCAAATAAGCCCAGTTGCTATGGAACTGTAGTTCTCAGACTGCTGCTCCACCAAGACTTCAGAAAATAAGTGTCTAGAAGGAAGAAAGCAGAGACCGTTTGTGGTTAAAATTCACCAAATGAAATGAGCAGATGGGACCAAAATAAGAAATTTAGGTTATGTTTATTTGTGTTTTGGGAAATAATTTTTACTCCCCGAAAACAAGAACGAATATCCAACCTGCTTTGGAGGGGAAGCCACTTCCCCAAAACCCCATTAGTTTTTCCACTTTTTATCAAAAGATTTTTAACCTTTGATCACAACGTCAGTGTTAAACCATCCATTACTGTAATGTTTTAGAATTATACTCAATCATCATATTTAAATATATATTGCATAGATATTAAAAATTATTTTTAAATTCCAATTTCTTTGTACTTACCAAACAAAAGAGATTGACTTGATATCCATAAAAAAATGTCACTATTCAAAATATTTTTAATCTACCATAAAAGCGCATATAAATATCCATCATATTCTCTCAACTTACTAAACTATTCTTCAATTTCACTTTCACAACTCATTTTTTGAACACATACGAATCAAAACAATGCAGAACATAACAAAATATAATCTCAAATTCTGGCAAAGTTTTGTAGAAAATATAGGAATTTTACTAGAAAAAGCAGCCAAAAATACCAAATTTATTTTATGCTATCAGTCAACAAGCTATTGTTCTTTAGGCATCTACATACAGGGAAAGAGCTATTTATTTACAAATGATAATTGCCCTCCATTGATGAAGCAGAGAACAGTTTCAACTTCCTGCAATGGATCCACATACTTATATGATAGTTCCATCTTTAATGGTAGAGTTCTTTAGTATAACTGTAATCCCAGATCTGATGTAAAACCCTTCGTCGGCCCTGTCAGCTTCTTCAACACTCTGATAGGTCCAACCAATTGAAATTTTATATCAGCTAACAAATTTCCGAACCAGTTTTCTTGCAGTAGAATAGATCTTTTGTCAAGTAGCAAAGAAACTTACATCTTTATTTGCGATCACCACATTCTTTCCAATCTTTGCATTCTTGTCAATTATGCAGTTACTACGACAAAAAGACCAAATAAAAATGAGTGAGAAATTGATGCATAAATACAAAGATGAATTAGTATGATTTCAAATCCTACCGTATTTTTGTATTGCGACCAACGCCAATGGGAACCTTTCCAGCAGCTAGCAGAGATGCAATTTCGGATTCTGTTTGATAATAGTCTGCACCCATCATCATTGTATCCTGAAACGCAGATCTCTTCTTTACAATTATAATACTAGACTAACAAAATAAGTATGAACCAATGCCTCCCCATAATTTACAAATTAATCATCAAAATTGTTGCACTTTCTCATCCTGGTTAGACTCAATCCGCAACCAACCCTGGCCCATCAGGTCGCGGATTCAACCCGCCAACATAAAAATAAAAAATAAAAAATATCGACATATATTATTGTGTTGTAATGATCAAATTTAGTTGTAAATTAGTAATCTAAACAGATCATATCAAGTACATTCAATCCAACTTCAAATCAAACATATCTACAATAAACCAATAGATTTATTTGTTAATTCCCTAAAGTATAATTCTTACTTTCTTATTGTACATGCATTTATTCTGAATGGGTAGGGGATTGGGTAAAACCCTCGCCCTGTGTGAACCTGCCGGATTTTGAAAAACATTGCCCCGTATCCTAACTCATACCCCATTAAACCGCTCTAAACATGGCTCATTGGGACTGGTTGAGTTCAGGTTTCAGTTTTGACCCATCCTGTTGCCATCTCTAGTTGGGGTTTGATGCCTAAATCCAACTCCAATAAGGAGGTGCAAATTCTAGTTCTCCCTAATTTGCAAACATGAAGTAAAAAGATCATCTATTGCAACTAAAGATGCCTGCAACTAAATGAAATGGTTTTAGCCTCAAAATCTTACCTTGAGCTCAACACCATAGTCTAAGCGCGACCTTATGCCTACAATCGAGTGCTTGACACTACATTCCCGCAAGAAGCAACCATGTGAAATTATTGCATCCACTATCTGAAAGAACGACATTATGAGATTCACCGGACCAATGAACTAAAAGCACTGCTATCATAGCTTAGCACCATACCTTGCATTTTTCGACTTTAGTAGGTGGCAAGAATCTTGGAGATGTATAGAAAGGAGTCTTTGGGTCATGAAAATCAAATTTCACAGGCTGCAAAAGGAACATAATCCACATTCAGGTTGAAACTTAAGACAACCCTTAGCATTTGCTAAACTAAATACCTTAAATTTTACATCTAATTATGAAGCACAAACAATCATTAAGTCATCCAAGAATATTCACTTCTCAATGCTCAGCTTCTTATTGACAAAGTTGAACACCTATCTACTTTTACTGAGAAAATCTTCAAGCACGAAAATCATCATTCTAGCTGCAGCTAACAAAACTATATGCTGGGAACCTTTTTTAAATCCAAGAAGTGGATATCTATGTCCTTTTGCATGTTTCTAGAGATACACTGTGGCTCAGAAGACACTCTAGCAACTATGACACTGACCTGTTCTGTGAGGGCCAAGTTGGCATCAAAGAAAGACTTTATGGTTCCAATGTCCTCCCAATAGTCACTAAATAGATAAGCCTGATAAGAAGAAGCGTCAAGAAGCTCATTAGTGAACACCATTTTGAAACCTGATTGAAAAAAAGAAAAGCATTGATTGGAATTTCTGATCCCACCTGAACATTGTGATCCTCCACGGCTGAAGGAATGATCTCGGAGCCGAAGTCATTGCATGAAGGATACTTACATTTTAAGAGGTTTAGTAAGACATCGGTTTTGAACACGTATACACCCATTGATGCAATGTAAGGAAATTGCATAGCTTCTTGATGAGAAAGTCCGAGAAGAGAGGTGTCAACTTGCTGTGGGACATCATCAGATAGAGCAACGAATGAAGAAAGGGATTACAAATGAAAATAGATTTGCTGGAGTAAACTGATTACCATTTTTTCCAGAGCAGAGCCCTTGGGTTTCTCTGCAAACTGAATGATGCGCCCCGTTTCATCAATTTTCATCAACCCATAGTCTGAGGCTCGGCTGGATTGCATCAAAAAGACTTGAACACAATCATGAATACATGATGAAAATCATAAAAATAGACAAAATTTGATGCTAATGTAAATGTTCCAATATGCATGGCCTTCCTTCAGACCGGCTGATTATTTTCAATGCATGATTAATTTTTTGCCTTAAGGTGAATCAAAGTTGAAAAGATGAACTATGTACATACCTATCATCCATCGGTATGCAAGAAACTGTAATGTCAGCATTTGTATCTATATGTTTCTGCAAACACATTGTCCATTAATATACAAGTACTACAAACGTAGCACGAATTTAGGAATGCAGCATATGTCAAATAACTTGCCAACGTGCCTGAACAAAGTCCATGTAGTCCATCCGGTAAAGATGGTCGCCGGACAGAATCACTATGTGCTCAACATGTTTGGTCTTGGCATCCTACATACATGTTAAGATCTTCCAAATAAATCCTCTTCTCATCAGATTTCTCAAAGAATATTTCAAACACACACCTCAAAAACCCATATAAATTGTCGAACAGCATCCGCCGTTCCTTGAAACCACCTCTGCCCCGTTTCCCCTGGTGTCTGAGTTGCGGCTAGAACCTGATCCGAAGGTATATTTTGCTTTTTAGTAATGAAGAAAAGTCTAATACAATCACTAAGGCTTCCATTTCCTCTCAGACAAATTATGGAATTGATCCTTTGCCTAATGAATGAAAACCTCTAAGAACTTCTCAAGAATTCAAATAAGCCAAACTATATAAACTATACATCTCACCTCCACAAATCCATCCCCAAAATTCACGCCGTTCCCAAAATTATATGTCCGAGCAAGGTGTCGATTAAGGGAGAAGGAATTGAACTGAGTTAGAATGAAAATTTTTCGTATCCCACTGTTGATGCAGTTACTCATAGGTACATCAATCAGCCGGTAACAACCCCCTATCGGGACCTACAGACAAAACATATCATATACCATGATAACGTTAACTACTCCACCAAATTATAATTAATTACTATATAGTAAGGCCATTTCCTTAATCTCTAACACCAAGAAAACCACATAATAAACAGAACAGATCTTTCTCTTACAGCTGGTTTTGCTCTTCTGCTGGTAAGAGGAAAGAGACGAGTTCCTGCACCTCCACCCAGAATTATTGAGGCTACAGTTTTAGGATCTGCCTTTGGATTCTCTTCATCAAATAATGATGATTGAAATGCCTGAAAACCAGTACTCCAAAGCATAATTCATATAACAACACGACAAGAACATTCTTCTACAACTAGAAAAGTGACTTAGAATACAACTTACTGCCATTTGTTTGTTAATATCAGGCGTGAGAACAGAGAATGCCACTCCAGGCTTAAATTTTCTGAGCTTTTTTTCACCAAGATTCTTCCAGATCTGTGTCGCAACAAGATTGTTTTTAAAACTATCTCCCAAAAATCCATTATCTCCTTTTCTTAAACCTCCATTGATTTGTGATGGCAGCACCTTAGCGTTCATGGGGGGACAACAGGAATCCATCCGAAGGTACAAAATCCTAGAAAAGTACACCAAATGATCGTCAATTTACTTGAAAAAAACCAATGAATATCGAACTTGAGGAACTCCACTAGGACTACAAAGTAAAAAAAAAAAAAAAAAAAGGCAAAAATCTACTTTATACTAAAGATCCCAGATTCCAAAAAGTACCCAACAAAAAGCTTGAATCTTGAAGACAAAAGAAATATTTGAAAAGATCAACCAAAAAAAAGAAAACAAAATAAAAGAAATTCTGATCATAGAACACTTTCTTTAACCAAAATCAAGAACAAGCATGCTTCAAGAAATATCACAAAATCTTAAAAAGCAAAAACCTTGTAAGGGTTTTTTCTTCAAGAACTCAAATTCCTACGACTGCTGAAAAAAATCTGTCGTAGAGTTTCAATGCATGTGAAGATCAAGAAAGGTTGGAAGGAAGTGCGTGGAAAATGTGATGGTTTTGTTGAAATGAAGACTGAGATAGTACAGTCCTGGACCTTAGTGGCTTGTGACCGGTGAATCTAACGAGATTATCAGAATCATCCGAAATTTCTTGCGCTTTTATAGCACAAATTGCAAAAAGTGTATATTTCTGGAAAGAGGGTTTGCAGGATTTTTTTTACTCGGAAAAAAATTAATTAATTAATTAATCAATCAAGCATCAGAGCTAATAAAATCACGTGGGATTGGATCCAGACTCCTAAGTTTTGCTACGGGTAGTACAAGTCGTGATGATCCACCACGTTTCTTTGTATTTATTAATGTATTGATTGCCTGCAAGATTTTGTATCCTAGTACAATATATTGAAATTAACTGAAAGATTCTGAGTATTATAAATTCGTAATCCTAAATAAATAAAATAAATTTATATTAATTAATTAAAGTTGTTTAAAAGCAAAGCCGATTCCTCTAATAATATAAGTCATTAATAATCTTTTTGACTTTTTTTTTATCTTGGACGCACAATTAGGGGGTATTCATTTGGTATAAATTGAATTGAACATAATTGTTAACTGAAATTTCGATACGCTAAAATATTGTATTGGATATCAAATTGAATTATTTGATTCGATTTGATTAAAATTATTATTTTATTTGATTAAAAATTAAAATACCAAAATTTTCAATTTTTAATATTAATATTAATATATGTTAATTAACAATATATTTTAATATATGTTTTAATGAACAATTCAATAATTCAATTTGATTTGGTTAATTGATACAAAAAATTAAAACTGAATCAAATATCAAACTTTTTTAAAAAAGATAATTGAATATCAAATCGAAAATTTCAATTCGATATTTAGTATAAACTAAAATTTTAATTTCTATTCGATTTAATTAGTTTACCGAACTATGAATATTCTTATGGGTAATTATTATCAATCTCTCACAAATTATTTTTATTTACAATTTTAATTTATTTTAAAATTGAATAAAAATATCAATTGGTTTTTTTTATGGATACGCATATTTTATTTGACAAAAAAGGGATCAAATGTTATGTAGCGCAACATTCGTTCACCCACAGATGGGCCACATCTGGTCACACCTGGCCTTAGACCTACAACACTACACAAAAATAATATAAAATTATAAATAATAATAAAAATATTTGGCAACATAAAACTTATGACTCGTGGCATATAGTAGTGATGATAATTTTATTTTATTATTAATGTTATTTTTTTTAATAATAATAATTTTTAGAAATGAGTCAACTTAACAAGCCACGTGTACTTCTATTATGGTTGCATGTTCGTTTTACGCTAATATAGCGATTGGACCAGGCGCTGAAGCTGGCTTGATTAGACCTCTCATATGCCCGTATTAAAAACACATCGTAATGTTTGTTTATAAATTATATGTATTGAATTATATATTTTAAAAAAATAAATTTTAAAAATAGGATTGAAAAATATGAAATATATATTAAAAAATATGATGTATGTTTGTTTATAATTTGAGAATAATAAAAAAATTATTTTAATAAAATTTGGTATGTTTGTTTATGTTTTGAAATGATACAAATTCTACTGTAACAGTCAAATTAATGTCTTTTTATTAAATTTTAAAGGTGTAAATAGATTTTACTAGTATTTTTTTAGTATGATATAGTAATAAAATATTGTGATATATAAATATATGTATATATGATTGGTAATAATTGTGATGTAAAGAATATTAAGTTTTTGGTCATTTGTCAGTTAAATTTCAAGGACAATTTAGCCATTTTAAGAACTCATTTTGGGAGAAAAAGAAGGCACATGTTTAGCTATATTCTTCCATAACAAAATTGTTCTGGGATGATGAGCCAAACAAAGCCATTAATTTTTTATCTTTATTTATTACATTGTCAATATTGATTTGCATTTCATTGCAAGAAGGAAATTAAGGCTCAAAGAATATAACATTTTTTATTTGAAGTTCAATTAATTTTTAAATATAAGTTTTTACCTACTTTAATTATAAGTGATAGGTATTTGTTTACTATTTAATTATTTTTCATAATAATTGCTTATAATTATATATAGTTTTTGATGATTTATATTCATAATATAGTAAATTATGTATTTATTTATTTAAAAAAAAAAACACTGACCTCGATGTTGTATTAATCATCAATTGAACATATTGGCATATACATCGCACAGCACTCAGTTTCTTCCCTTTAAATAAATATATATATATATATATATATTAATTTTGAGTAATTAATATTGTGTTCAATTATCCGCAGATAATAAAATGTAATTTATGACCTAATTCATTGCTTCGAAAGATATATTTATAATTTTCCAACAATAATGTGACAAACAACTACTTAGTTGCCTTCAAACATTAAAAAAGTGGTCCTCTTATTAGTGCAATATATAATACGCTCCATCCGTCCTGAAAATATGCTTCATTTATTACATTTAATAAGTTAATTTAATTGTTTGTCTGAATGCAATACCAAATAATCTAATTAAAAAAAATTAATTGAATAATATTCAAGTAAATAAAAGTATAAATTGTATATTCAGATGTACATAAAGCACACAAAAGAACCAAAATCCTCTCACATAATAGAGGAGACTGATGCTAATGAGCTACAAGTCATTAGACATTAAACATAAACTTATTGTTATGCATATATAGGAGAAATTGTTCCACATGAACTTACTCCTACGTATGTATATATGAACAAGCAGTTAATTCTTTTGTTTGTATCCATACTGTTGGTGTTCTACATTAATAAAATAAATAAGTTATGGTCTTTATGTACGATTTTAGACAATCCTCACCCTTTTAAGCTAATCTTTGTTTGGTTGTGAACTCCTAATTCATTCTTCAATCCCAAAATTGAAATAAACAAATACTACACATTCCACAATCCTAATCCCAAAATACAAAATTTATTTCCCAAAATATCCCTACTATTCAAACTCCCAAACCATTCTCCAAAGTTTCAATCATTATCACATCGTTATAAATATATACGCATACTATCACTCATTCAATCTATATATATACATATATAAATAATTTTAAAATACTCATTTCATCCCACTAACCCAACAAAAAAGTTAGTTATTAATGCGACATTTTGTCCACTCTCAAAACACAAACAAATATATAATTTTATCCCAATTTATTCTCTACCTATCACACAAAATACAAAAAACAATCATCGCATTTCCCAACTCCACTTTTCAAAAATCATTTTGGCAAAAAATTTTAGCAAAATGTCCCAATTCACAACCAAACAAAGCCTTAGTTTTTGAAGTTGAGTTAGACTCAATATTCATTCTTTAATATAGTATCAGAGTAGCCCATTTTCAATATTAGGCTATTTAATACTGATAGGCCACCCATTTTATATTATTTTACGCTCCAAATATTCATTTCTAGGCATGCATGGGGTGTGTTAGTGTCCCATACCGATGAAATAAATAAGTTATAATCTGCATATATGGTTTTGAATAATAATCACTTTTTGTGCTAACTTTTGGGGTAAGTTAAAAACCTCATTATTTAACACATACATGTACATTCAGACATAAATACATACACATGTACATGCACATATACGATGCATTATTTATTTTACATAAAATAAAATTAGTATTATATATTAATTAACAGTTGAAATAGCATAAGCGTGCAAATCCTGGAAAGTCAGCGTGACAAGCGCCGTGGCTCGCATGCTCCCACTCCCGGCACTGTTTATCACAGTTGCTGGAGATTCCGCAGAATCCTGTCCATGTCTTGCTACGCCTCTCACAAAGCCTCTACTATCATTACTTCTGCATATATAAAAAAATTAAAATAAAATAAAATAAATAAATAAATAATACAATGAACCTTTTATAAATAATATATGGTAAAAATGAAATAAACAGATAGTTTAATGGTAACTAGGAAGCTCTTATACTTGCGAACAGATTGTGATGGGACAGTTGGAAATTAAACTAACAATTATTTTTTAAAAAATTAAAAGAAAAAGAAAAAAGAATTATAAGGAGGAAAATAGTGTAAATTGTATCTTCTTTAGCAAATTTTACAACCTTATCATGGTTAAGTAGGACGAGGATGAGAATGAGGACGAGGAATGAAAGCTAATGTCGAAGTAGGGCAGCCATTTTGTTCTAGTTTATGTTGTGTAGTTAAAGTTTTGCGCTTTAAGTGTCAATTATGGGGAAATTTGGGTAGAGGAAGAGACAAGACAGAACAGATCAACCTGGAAATTAAATTGAAGTTTTCCCTTATCCTAGTAAATGTGATAGACATCAACACCTTCAATGACTAATTGTATGTTTCTTAGGCTAGTTTGGTTGGATTTTTAAATTATCTCATGATTATTTATCATGTGATAATTTGTGTGATTTTTTATCATTATATTATTATTTGAATGGCGTTATAATTAAATTCATGAGTAATGACAAATTAATTTATTATAAAAATTATAAATAAAATAAAAATATTATATTCCACCTTTTCATTCTAACCGTACTAACCCTTATAGTCAATATCAATTCAAATCCGAAGTTGTTTAGACTATTTTGGGCACAATATACACCATTCAACAATTCACAACATCTGTTAGCTGTGTGCCTGCGGGTAGTCTAATGGCCCGTTTGGTTTTATTTTTATTTCTAATTTTTATTTTTGATATTTTTAAAATGTTGGAAAGTGGTTAATGGAAATGAGTTGAAAATGAATCTGTATCCAAATAAGTTATTGGAAAAATAATAATTGTGTTGATTTTAGTATATTGTAAATGAAAAGAGATAGAAATAATGTGATAGAGAGAGAAGATATATAGATTATTAGGGTATGCATTTTGAAAATGAAAATAATATTAGATGAAAATATGTAAAAAGTGATGTGTTCATTTTTGAAATAATAGAAATATGAAAATAAACTTTGAAAATAATATCAAACAGGCCCTAAGCAACTTTGTTGGTCAAAAGTACATTCATCCGATGGTGAGTTAGTAGAAAAATACTATAGTTTTTCCTATCATCTTTTGCGATTTTAGCCTTGTGATATGTGATGTTGTCTTCGTATGCAAAGGTTCAACTGTTTCAAGGTATTATTTTAAAAGATATTCTAAAATAATAATTTTCAATCTAATATTAAAATAGATGATCTAAAATAAATGCTTCATATCTTCTTCCATTATATCAAATGCAAGCCAAGCATAGTAAATTATATTCAAATATTTTTTCATTAAAAAATATCAATATATTTAATATTTGTTTATGAAGTAAAATATCAAACGATGTCAAGAAATGCAAAATGAGAACCAGTTAAAAGGAAAAAACGCTGGCAAGACATCAAATAGCGTAGAATCAGGAGTCATATGTTGGCTTGGCTGTTTTGTATTGGGGTCAAAAAATTGGCAAATCACCTAGGCTATGTTTGGTTATATTTTGATAAAATATAATCAAACATATATTTTTTTCTCTAAAATATCAAATTAAATTTTTCTAAAATACCTTTTTCTATACTTCACTATTCCCAGAACTTCCTCATTTTTTAATATATATATCATATATAATTTATTATTCTTATTACCATAAAAAAATTACAAAATTTTATTTTCAACTCAAAACCCAAGAAAAAATAATTGATTTGACTGCTATAGTAACAATTGCCTTTTCCAAAATATAAACAACATAACAAAACTCTCCAAAATAATTTTCTAATTATTTTTCAAAATATAAACAAAAATCCATCACATTACACAATTCAACTTTTGTTGTTTGCAGGATATACTAATATGCAACGCAATAATTAACTATTGCAAGATAGACTATCAAGAATTGAAATAGATAATCACAATTAAGTCAATACTTGCATTTTTATCAATCAAAAATTCAAATAAAGCATGCATGATCAGAATTATGCATATAACATGCAAGATCAGAATTAAACATATAGCATATTCAAGGCAAAACAGAATTCATGCATATATTTAATCAGATACGAGTTTAGAAAAAATCAAAATTAGATATATGTCAACTGAGGCTTAAAAAGCAATAAAGCATGCCGTCAGTATAATTTAAATAAGATACAGAATTTAATAGAAAACTCAATTTAAGAATTATGTATTGTAACAGAATCAACCAAATGACCAAATCACAGAATTCTGTTTGCCTTGAAGAAATGAACGCCTCGACTCACCAGTACAACGGGTATAACACTGCTCCTCCCAGGATGAGATGGTCCAAAACAATCAGGTGCACTCTGTCTCACTCACCTTGAATAATACTTAGTCGCTGGATAAGAATGAGGCAGCCATATATCAAAATTCAGGAAAGGGAATACTTTTGGAAAGAATATCAGAAAATAAAAAGGAAAGAATTTTTATGAGAGAGAGCAAGAACGTGGGCAAAATACTTATACGAGAATACAGTGTGTATTGAGAGAATTTTGACAGTTTATTTATAGGCGAGATTAGGGTTAGAGTCTATCAGTTAATGGTCTCTAACCAGTCACCCCATCCAATGCCATTGTGCCACATCACACATCCACCAGCATCATGCCACGTGTCCCATGTCCCTCTGCCAAAACCTAGCTTACTCTCCAATGGTTTGACTTTATCTGATCAGATTAGGCTAATCCAACAAGTCTTGACCTAGTCCGCCCTTATCCGATTAGATTACCTTTTTATCTTATACCTAGCCAGCCCTTATCCTATTTGATCAGGTCAATGGTTAAACTAAGTTTGAAATTTTAAATTTTAAATAAATTTTGTCCAAAAAGATAAAACTAAAATTGAGACATTCTTCCTAATGCCTGTGCTCTCTACTCGGACCTGGGCTGGGCGACGACAATGCATGTGTGGTTCACTCATATGAACCCCTTAAAGAACATTTTATCAAGTATTCTTACTTGAGTTCAATATAAACTAGTCCACACTTGTTTATAAAAGCAATATGGGAAAAGTGAAGGTTTGGAACAACCTTTCAACTCTTCCACTTGATTTATACTCCACAAGCAAGTATTCCCTTCCTCAATTTACCAATGTGGGACAATACTATACTTAACCATTTTATTCTTCCTCCATTTAACCCTTTAATTATCTTTAGATTTCAACCATAATTGGCATCCATCTAAATAATTAAACATGTAATTAGATAAATAGTAATGCCAATTACAACAATTCCCCCATAAATCTAAAGATAATGGCTATTCGATTCATCATAACTCGCTTTCAGAAATGGTATCTTTCGATTTGAACCATTCCCTAAGTTATTTGACATTTGTTACCACTAGGACAAATGGATCTATAACTTGAATTTGTACCTATGATTGTGACTGCTTCTATCAGTAACAACAAGGTAAAGGCTATGTACTGATCTTTAAGGTTGACACATTAAGGTCATGTGTCCCGATCTTGTATCATGAATGTTTATCAAGGAACAACCCAATTCCTTTAGTCCTGGCCATAGGACTACATTCATTTAGTTGGGCGTCTCAAGGGATGCATTGCCAGCATCTCGGCCTAATGACTTGACCCCATTTAAAGTTAAAACTCTTACTATACTAGCAGTAGTCAACACCTATCAGGCATTTAGGGAAGAGACACCAGATACAAAGTATCAATTAATTTTATGTGTACCTTAATGTGCTCAGCAGTTTATTTATACCATATTGAACCTACCTTGTGGGATCTCCACTTGGTAGGTTGGGTTGCAACTACAGGTATATCACTGATGGATTTCCAGTCCCATCCCCAACTTGAATTTATGAACTGAGGATAAATCAAGTCCTGTAGTTAAACGTCTACAATATTGTCTTTGGATCCAACAAAATCAATTGCTATGACCCTTTTAGACACTAACTCCCTTATAGACTTTAGTCTAACTTGGATTTTTCTTTTGGTCTTGTGATTGAACTTTGAATTTCTAATCTTTGCAATTCTGGTTTAGTTATCACAATGTATAGAAATTCCCAAAAGAGGTTTGGTTGCCATGGGCAATTGTACCATTAGCCCATACAACCATTTTGCCTCTATCCCAGTAGTGTCCAAAGCACACAACTCAACCTCAAAAGTGGACCGAGTTACCAAATTCTGTTTAGTAGACTTTCAAGAGACATTGCCCCCACCCAAGGTAAATGCATACCCTGTACACCCATTACTTCTAGAGTTTTTAGCTATCCAACTAGCGTCATTATATCCTTCCAACACTATAGAAAATCTCTTGTAGTGCAAGGCTAGTGAAGCTGAGCCTTTTAAATACCAAAGTACCCTATCCAAAACCTCCCAATAGGTTCGATTGGGATAGCTTGTATATCTAGCAAGCTTAGAGACCGCAAATGAAATATCTGGTCTTGACTTACTTGCAAGATATTGCAAGCTACCAATTATTTAAGAATACCTCAATTGAGACACTAGTACACCAATTTCATTCTTAAAGAGTGCCACTAAAGGATCATATGGTGTTTTAGCGATTCTACTTTGTTTATAGCCATATTTCTCAATTATCTTCTCAACATAGTGAGATTGAGAAATTGCTATACCCTTAGTTGAACGAGTTAACTTAAGTCCAAGAATCATATTTACAATACCTATATCTTTCATTTCAAACTTTTTCTTTA
>JACGDI010005438.1:144092-156855 GCA_014898725.1 Jacaranda copaia
AGAAATGTGGAAATTAAAATCTCCTAAAACTAATCTTAAGGAGGCCGTAGTCGGTGAATTCAAGAAACCCACATGGTGGATGAAGTCAACAACTTATTTGGTTGGTTTCCAACATTAAACAAATTAAAAATGCAATCCATCACCTAATGCTGTAAACTATGGTACGGATAAAAGATGTCCTCCAATCCCTCAGCAGAAAAATGATTGAGGTTCAATATATTTTAATGGCTATATAACAAATAGCAGGTAATAAGGGCTTCAAATTCAAAGTAAATATATATAAAATGAAACATACATAAATGTAAAAGAAAAAAAAAGGCTGATTAACTTTTGTTCTACTGGCATAAGTCTACACATAATGCATAAGATCGAGAGTTCGAATTCAAACAAAATACTGATATGGATGTGTGTGTATAAATTAAAATATATATAAATCAAAGTCCATTAAACTATAACACCTACTTTTGCACCAAAACTTCCACCCAATTGGATAAATGCAAGCCACTAGATTGTTGTTCTTGTTTTCTAGCCATTAAAAATTTCATTAAGTTATATTATATATGAATTAACAATGAAATAATAATCATTATTACTTAACAATTTTATAAATATTAATTTTACCACTTAAAATCAAAATTCAATATTAAAAGAATCTCAAAATGTGTTTTGTAATTTTACTCATGTGGACAAATAATTCAAAACATCTCAACTTTATTGCATCGGTCATTCACCCAAACTAAGATGCCAAAAGAATTATATAATTAACTGATTACTTAATAATATAATGAGCTAACATATTCCAAAGGGGAAAAAAATAGTTGGTAAAGCAATTAACTTTTTAGTAGGCCATGAAATTGTTGGCTATTCAAGTGGTGGTACAGCCATAAAATATATTTATTACATTATAAAAATAATTAATTGTTGGCATATGAAAATTTAAGGACCATTAAGACATATGTGTGATAATCTAAGTCAACATCATAAAGGGGAATTAAAGAGTAGGGGTGGTGTGGACATAAATTCAATAATATTTCCTCTTTGCTACCTAAATGGCAACAGTTACTACTTAAGAAATGAGAAATTAAAAACATTCGTTCCTATTATTTCGTTTTGGGGACTTTTCCATCCACCCAGTCTTAATTCTTCATGTCAAAGCTAGCATTTAGCATGCTTTATTGTATTGGTGGACTTGTGTGGGTCCCTTTCCTTGCGGCAATTTCACTCTGGAGGAGAAGAAGAAAATATAGATAGTATAAATAATATTATTAATTTTATAAATTAATGATTTAATAATACTAATAATTTATTTAAAGTTTAATTTAAAGAAAAATAAGAAGTTATGATAAGACATAGTGGAGTATAGAGTGGGTGGGTTGTCAATAATAATTATTGATTAAGCTGTGGTAGTTATGAGGGTCAGAAAATAAAGATAGGGACATTTTTGGTACATCTCTCAAAAAAATGGTTTTTTTTTTTTAATCTCTTGTTGTTGTTAATTTATAATTTAAATAATAAAAATAATTGATTTTATCTTAATAATGATTTTCATAAATTTAATGTGAGAAATGTTGTGTTTAAATATTTCCATTAACAATTAAGCGACTTTCAGTTGCATCACATAGTATCATATTGTTCTTGGTGGATGAGTTTCCTTATTTTTGAGTTAGAAAATATATAATGCCAAGAGTAGTTGGGTTCTTTTTTCTCAACAAGAAAAGGTGGGAAAAAGTGAAAATAACAAGAATAACCTTTTTTCCGGTCTTGTGATTTGCCAAAAATTATAATTTGAGGAGCAAAGTGTCCCACTAACTTTAAATTAAATGGGTGAAGTGGCTTTAAGTTATCTTTGATGGGTAATGTATCAAAAATAATTAAATTCAGGAGATGAAGTGCTATTTACCCTAATAAATATCTTGTTAAAAATCTTGGTGATACTTTTATTGTCATTAAATTATTACTTCGTGTGTGTGTGTGCATGCACATATATACATATATATATATATATATAAACTATCAACAATAGCTCGTTAAAACATCAGTTTTTATTAAGTTGGTATTATAGTTAAAAAAAAAATAATATCACTTAATATACATATGTATATATATAAATTATAAGATTTCAATTTCGAACCTCACACATATAAATTTGAAACAACACCACTCGTCCAATTAACTATTCGAATATCATTTAATATAAGTCATTAACATCAATTTTCATATTTCTATTTAATTTTTTGTATGTAATATCATTTTTTCTCCTAGTGTACTTATGGATCCATGTTCTCTGTTTGTCATTGATTTCTCTGATGAACTATCAACAACTGGCACAACAAATTACATAATTCAAGAAATAATAACTCATCCGATAATTAACTGAAAAAACACCCTTAAATAGTATAGAAAGATAAACAACTATGCGACAAAATTGAATTCTTGGAGTAGAATCAACTATTTTTCTACCTATGAAGAAACATCAATTCTTCTATTTCAGGAAATTAATAAATCTTACCGTTAAGTAGACATGAAATCTCAATATTTCCCCCTTAAATCAAACTTTAATGGCCCTTTTTATAATTTTCAACAAGAACATCATGCAAAAGAGAGCAATTTTAATTATTTTTTCCTTGTAATGGCTAAAATATTTGAATATTTGATATATGTTGGACAAAACCAGAATGCCCAAGGCCACTTCCCAAAATTGTGTATGGTAAAATTTAGCAAGTCAAAGCTAAGAAAAGGAGGATATGTGATAAGGGAAATAAAAGAAACCTGAATTTTTTTTAATTATAATTAATTGCAAAAATTGTATTTTTAATTTCATAATATTATTGTATTTGCACTGTGAATTCCAAAAATTGACACTTGACTACTTTACATCGATTTTTTCATAACTTTCTACACACTTTTCGTCTTCCATCCAATTGTTTGTTAAAAATTTGAAGGAAATAGTTATATATTTATGTTTAAAAGAAAAAAGAAAATTCCTCAAATTTGATTTACTTATAAAAAACCCACTAATAAACCAAATTTCAGTTTGTGGATAATTAATTTTTTTTATTTTAATAGTTTTCATTGGCATTTAATGGCGCAGGGCCAAAGGTGTGTAAAATGTTTTGGAAAATGGACATATCAATTTCTGAAACTAACAGTGTAAACACAATTATACTGTGAGATTAAAAATGCAATTTTTTCTAATTAATTTTTTTGGATTGACCAACAAACTCGATTATGATTTAAAAGCAAAGAAAGGTTACTTAAAAAAAAATTCATGAAAATATTTCAACACTCAAATTAGTGAATGGTAAAAATAAAGTAAAATTGAAGATAAAAATATTTTTAAAAAATTAGGGATACATGTAAGACTAACGATGATTAATTTATATTGATATTAATCCATGTAGGATCATGTAATCTATTCCGTTCCTTAAGATTGTTCTGTATCATTATTTTTATAAAAAATATAATATTAAAAATTTGCAACTATTGTTGCTATTATTGCTAATGTTGAGTCCACGCTCTTCTTAACTACCACCACCACATGAAATAACAGTAAAAGTCCTTTGAGGAAGGACGAGAGGTCAATTTTAATGTTAAGACCGTTGACAAATTAATGAAAATTCAATTGGCAGTTAGTACTATTTTTCGGAATCATTGCAAGTTGTAAGACTTAGGTGACATTGATTGCAATTATAGGAATTTCTGGCTTTCGTAATAATCATTTCCTTTGATTTTTATTGTTCAATGTGGTGACTCGTATCTAAAGGAAGAGCATATAATCATTTCCAGAGCGCAGTGGGGAGGGAACAACCTGACATTGTATGTACCAAAATAATTTTGGTAATGTTAATTATATGTTTTAGATTATATATTTTAGTAGAATAGGTTTTGAAAGTAGGATTGAAAAATGTATAATTTGTGTTAGAAAATATGATGTATGTTTGTTAATATTTTAAAAATAATAAGAAAATTATTTTAAAAAATTCTGATATGTTTGTACATATTTTAAGATGAAATAAATTTTATTATAATAGTTAAATCAATAATTTTTTATTGAATTTTTTAAGTAAAAATGTAATTGAGTAATTTTTTTATTGTTAAAATAATAATTAAAATACATATAACATCTGTGTGTATATATAATGGAGAAATTTAAGAGATAATGAAAGATGAAAAAGGATATTTTGACATTTTCAAAAGAAAAATTTTGTATATTTGATTACGTATTAGCAAGCATAGCCTTTAAATTTCATCATCAAATTTCAAAAAGTGGCACAAATAAAAATACATAATCAGGAGTTTTCTGGGCAGTGAAAAAGATTATGCATCAAATAGACTTGGAATTTTTCAATTCAGATCCTCCTTGTTTCAATGTACTTTTCTATTTTTTATACGACAATTAAATATTCTTATTTAAAAACATTTGATTCTAACCATTTCCATAAAAATAGAAGAATTCATTGAAAATCTTACCAGATCAACTCATTCATCAAAACTTTATATGAGTTTGGATTCAACTTTGGAGCTCATAAAAAATTGTTGAAAAAAGATCTCACCTTTATCTGACATAAAAATATATACAATAAAACAAACATCAATTAAAATAGAGGATTTGAATATCGAAGGAAACGAGAGCCTCCACCAGCAAACAAGCATATTTATGTTAATACAGAACAGGTAATTCACTAGAGCCCATTCCAGAAAATAGCAGGTCTACAAGAAAAAATCTGCAATAACCAGCAGCTCCCGTAGCCTAAGATATTGCTTTACACTGCCATTTTCATTTCCAACTTCTGGTGAGGCTCATAATTTCTAAGTTCAAAATCAGCTGCAACAAATGAATCGATGTCCCTTTTATGCGGGTTGATCATCAATATCTGTTTGACAACAGAGGGGATATCAACAGAAAGATAATAATGCATGAATGCATATTAACTGTGGCTAGCAATATTTAAGTTCATACACAATTCCCATCTTTTCTCTTCAGCACGTCTGAAGAGATTGACAATGTCTATAATGGTAAAATTCTACAGCATGATCTAGGATCTGTGGAGTATGAATCACATGAGAATGTCTACAGTTAAATTAAGTATACTTACTGGGAAAGGTCTGGGAAGCTTTTTAAGTTGCTCCTGCAGTGGGGTGATGTGAGTTTTATACGCATGAGCATCCCCAATTACATGGACAAAATCACCAGGAACAAGACCTGAAGGTAGGATCAAAATTGTGAGCAGTACATGGAGAAGTGATCCACAATAATAAGCATCAGATACTTAAGACGTTTATTTATTCTCATTTGTTGAAGTAAATGCATACCACAAACATGAGCAATCATGCATGTCAACAGTGCATAAGATGCAATGTTAAATGGCACCCCAAGACCCATATCAGCAGACCGTTGATACATCTGGCATGATAGCTCACCATCGGCAACATAAAACTGCAATATGAGAAAAGCAGAAGCCACCAGAGGTCAACTTGATAAAAGTGACTCCATCTTTCTTTTCTTCTTTTTTCCTTAATGTACTCTACTAATTAACTTGTATTTTTTTCGTTTTCTTTTAACCTACTTTAGTGGAAATTTTTAGTTATGAGAGGGTGCAAAGTGGAAGAGATGAAGGGAGGCAATAGTAGCGTCTGGCTAACCTGTGCAAACATGTGGCAAGGGGGTAAAGCCATCAACTGAAGATCAGAAGGATTCCAAGCAGAGAGGATAATCCGCCTGTCATCCGGTTTATACTTTATCTTGTCAATTACATCCAGCAACTGATCAAATCCTTGTCCTGTATAATCAGCATGCATATCGGTGTACCTGTAGAATACAAATTGTGATGATTACTTTTGAAAGTGCAATACATTTTGCTTCGTTCAATTGTGTTCTGGTAAGAATTGCTAACCTGGCACCAAAATGTCTCCACTGAAACCCATATACTGGCCCCAAATCACCCTCTTCCCTGTCTGTCAATCCAATGCTGGAGAAGAAAATATAAAACACCCTTCATCAGATTTAGTACTGCAACAAGAATAACTTAACTCGCAGAAGTTTGTAATTGCCTGTCAAGGAATTCCCTGGATGCATTGCCATCCCATATATGTATCCCTTTTTCTTGTAGAATCTGTATCAAGGCACTTTACTATAATCAAGACATGTCTCCCTCTGAGAATAATATAAAAAATCAATGCAATATAGATGGAGGACCATGATAATACCTCAAAAAGAAAACTAGAGTAAGTTGTAAATCCTAATCTTTATGTTTAATGATTTTACAAAGAAATATCACAACTTAAAAGGAAACCTAAATGTAAATGGCATAATCTTTGGACAAAATTTCATGTATGGGAAGTACAGAAAACAAAGAACATTTTCTCAGAGGATTTATTGGATTGAATTTGTAGGGGTATACAACGCTAATCTACTTATAAATTTACCATGACAAATTCATCCCCCCCTATTTCTTTGACTCCATTAGCATTTTTTTGGGTGAGGAAACATAAAATGGTAGAAAATTACCTTAGCATTTGTAGAACCACTGATGAACCACAAAAGCTCTTCAACAACTCCGCGCCAGAAAACCCTCTTTGTATCAAAACCAGAGCCAATAGACCACAGCAAACAGTGAGAAGAAGAATGTTAGTTGTCAATGAATGTAAATTCTCTTCATTGCTAGTCTCAGAAAAGGTGAGAGGAAATTGTTGATTCTGCAGAAAATATACGAAGTTTTACACAGAATATAAACAATTAGGATTAAGACAACTGCAGCACAATGCGCAGGTATTTTCAACTACATAAAGAAATGTCTTCCCACTTGCAGCCAACCAAAGCCACCCATCACCATATAATGATTCCAGTTTCCACCTTTACCTTTTTCTGAATATTCAAAAGACTTCTACTGGAGCCAAACATCACCATTTCATAGAAGCAGAAAAGACCAACAAAATTACCACATCTGTCATCAGCACTGCCTTTGCAACTTTGGCATACAGGAAATAAATCATATATGGCACATGATAATGAATAAAACATGCAAAGGAACCAGAGAACGAACCCTTCGAGTATTCCACAAAGTTCATACATCTCGATAACTGGAATGTTAGACTAATATCAATAGATTTTTAGCCGAATTTGAGCTGATGGCACAGAGGTTACAGCATCTTTCAGATTACATATATAAGAAAATCCAGGATCTCAATTTAAACAAGAATTAATGCAACCGGGTTTTGGAAATAAGAGGCAATAACTGACTAGGTGGCACTTGTTAATTGTTATTGTTGATTTTTGCATCAAAACAGCAAAGAAGAAATGGATATCATAAATTGCATTTACCAGGGAAAAAAACAGTACAGAAGAAAGAAAGGGAGCAGGACCCATCATTAAGAAAAATATTCACTTTAGCACCATCAACTGAAAAAGTGTTTTTGCCTATACAACTCGAATAACAGAATTGCAAGAAATTTATCTAACACAAAATCCTAAAAGAAGGATAATACCTTAGTTGTAAGAAGAGGGAAAGATTTCCGCAGGTTGAAGCGCATCTGGAAAATGCATACAAGTTTCAGAAGGGTATTGCTGAAACACCAGTAGCATAAGAGTAACAAATTAATCTCACAACATAATGCCTTCAAGTTAAGAGTATACCTGGCAACCAAATTTCGAAAGAGTTCCAGTCCCTGTCCTGTCATCTTTGACATTCCCATTTGAAATAATGTCTTGAACCAGTCTCAAATATAGAAACTCTTCATGCTTGTCAAAAATGATTTTTGGCAGAAAAGTGAAATTTGAATTTTTGAACCGTTTGGGATGTGATGTACTGCCATTGCAGCTGATCTCATCGCCAGAATTGACAGGTCCACTAGCAGAGGCCCTCAAGTGCACATATGTTGTAAAACAATACTGCACACCATTCTCCTCAATAGGAGATGATGAGTACCATGGCTGATAAACTGACATATCAATAGGAGGAATAAAGGTGTCGCATTCAATAGACGTCTTAATTTCAGTTATGTGGACGGCATCACATTCTGGTGCATTAAGAGCTTCCCTGCATCCATACTCATGTTATCTTTTTCTTTTCAGTTGCATATAGCAATATACCTAACAAAAATTTAAAAGAACCCAATATGAAAAACCAGATGTATACCTCAAAATCTGGCCGCCTCCTATCAAGAAAACCTTCTCTATGGAAAAACTATAAGGGGGTTCTGCTAATAATTTTAGAGCTGATGGTAGACTGTCACATGAAATTAAATCCTCAGCAGCAGCAACATCAGAGATTCCAGAACGAGACAGCACGACATTGAGTCGACCGGGTAAAGGTCGAAATTGAGGGGGAATGCTTTCCCAGGTCTTCCTCCCCATCATCACAGCATTCTTCTTATTGGGATCCGAAGTAGTGGCAGTGATCTCTTTAAAAAATTTAAGGTCACTAGGCAACTTCCATGGCAACTTACCATCTTTGCCTATGCCCATATCTGGAGTTGCAGCCACCACAACTTGGTAAGTCCTCTGGGATATTGGCTGAGTATTGATGTTGCCATTAGAAAGGCATTTGGTTGAATCACCACCCATTACTAAATAACTTCTGCAAAATCTTTGTGTACTACACTTCAGAGTTTCAAAAGACCTTACAAATGGCGATTCTGATGATGAACTGAATATACTACGCTGAAAAGAACTAAAGGTAACCTGAAAATCATAAGAATACCAAATTATCTTCCCAACCAATCAAGGAGAAATAGACAATACAGGAAACTGACTAGCAATTAGCTACATCCAAAAATTTATAACTAAGTGGCAATTCTCTTCAACTGAAAAAAGGTTGTCCATTGCCAACTCCTAAACCATGAATAAGCGCTTCAGAAATAAGAAAGCAAGAAGGAAACTTAAGCAGAGGAGACCTTTCCTTTCTGTTGGACAGGGCAATCAGAATTTGGATGGGGCGGCAGACAGCCATTCTACAATTTATAGAATACTGCCAAACATAAATTCTCTCGACAATAATTTTGCATTATCATCTGATACTGCTCAGAGATACGAGGATATTATACTGTATCACAAAAATAGGAGACAATTTCAAACACCGTCCCGAAAAGGCATTATCGAGTCCGTAAGAATCACTAATTCAAAAAAAGAAAAGCGGAAAAATGTACAAACCCAAGTTTATATACAAATAGCAAGAAAAGGACTTGCTAAAATGGACCCAGAAAAGGCGTTATAAATAATCCCTGAAATTAGGGAATTATCCACATATCTAGATATAGGTACTCATTTACATACATAAATTCATATGTCCAGAAACTAAAACCCAGATTTTGCCAATTATCACCTAACAGAATGATTCAAGAAAAAGAGCAAAATACAAATGGACTTATATTCTAGGCCTGTCAGGGTAGGGTAGGGTAGGCCCATACTCTCACAACACCCAGTAATTGTTTGTTGTGCACAACCCAGGTGGAGACCCATTAGATCTATGGACCGGGCGTGATTGGTTTGGCACGAAGTTTATGTTTGGCCTTGATCCGACCTTTTTTTATGGTCTGGCTAGCTTTCCTTTTTTCTTTTTGGGAGCATCATTTCGTTTTACTTCTTGCCAAATAGTATCAAAGTGAATAAAATCAGTGAAAGAAAGTATAATTACTGCTACAATTTTATAAATATCAAGAAACTAATCAGTACCGTTATCTAAAATAATGCAGAAGTAAATTAAGAGTATCATTTAATATTTGAAATGCAAATGTTTTTAAATGCCTGTTGTTAAAATACAAAATAAGAAGGAAACCCCGTTCACCAAAAATCCGCAGAAGCCAAATTGAAACTGCTAGTGGAAAACCCCCAAAAAGAAACAGAAAATTGAATTTCACTGCCAACAGACTTTGGGAAAAGAAATGTGGCGCACTTAATTATAGAGTTCTCGTCTCTCTCATGTGGCGAACTGACTTTTATCCACAAATTCAGCGTTGTATAATTTTAGCATATACTTCAGAACTGATAATATAAAACAAGCAAATAAATAAAGGCACAATCATTCCCTTCGATATTCATAAGTGATAACCTCATCAAACCAACCCAATTAAGCCCAGATTCCGTTCATACCCTCTGTGACTTCTACAAGTCAAAACACAGGATTAAGACTAGTTATACTCAATTCAGCGAAGGACCCCTCATCTTCAAACCATAAGATCTACAAAAACAAGAGAAAAATTCTCTTTTTTTTTCCGGGTTCAAAATTTGGCTTTTTTTATACCTTTAGTTAAGCAGCCCCCTCAGAATCATTCAAGAAAATTGAGGGGATTTTACGGAATCAGAATGAAGAAAATATTGATCTGGGACAAAAGAAACAAGAAGAGAATAAGAGGGATGAGAAGGAAGTTGGGAAGGTATAATGATAGCTAGCAATCGACAAAAGTTAAAAGTCCTAAAATCAGGCAAAAAAATCCACATGGAAAATATGCGGCACGATTTTAATCAAAAGTCTCTCAATGATCATTTAGCAAAGTCAAGTACAAATTATTCTTAAATGGAATAAATAATTAAGAAGTACAGAGGAAGAAGAAGGGGTTATGTAGGATTGGAGTGGTACCTAAAATATTTTTGAAATGAAATTTTGTAGTTGGATCTTCAGACAGCAAATTCCTGGCAGGTTCCGGAAAATCAGCGATTTTCCCCCAAAATTCCGGCGATTAAGCGAACTGAGGATGGAGGTGGCGGCGAGGAGGCGGCGCTAGGGAGGAATTCTTTTTGTTAGGGCGCGGGGAGAGCATACAAGTGAGAATATTGCAGAAGCTGATTTGCTTAAAAGCTCGTAACCAAGCCCACTTGGCGATGGCGCGAACAGATTTCAAGATTTTTGGCTCCCAAAAGAGCGCGGGGATAAGTTACATTCATACACTTAATAGTTTCAAAAAAAGGTTTGGGAAAATTGCATTTTTTGTCCGAACGAAGAGGCATGGAGCTAGGCTCAATTAGTCCAAGCGTTGACTTAAATAGATTAATGCTATCCTATTACGTATATGACGAATTTAAACCTAATCAATTATTTATGATAGATTTTCTTTTATAGTTGAATTTAACCTTTTTAATAAATTTTAAAATTTACTTAAAAATTTAATTTTTATAAAAGTTTCTATTAAATCTAAATTTTTAATATACTTAAATTTATAATAAATATTGATAAGCAATAATTAAAATAATAAATAATTATAAAAGTTTAAATTTAAGTATAAAATAGTATTATTTCAACCAAAAGCAATACTCAGCGACATAACGAATTCTATAAAAGACTAATTAAAGAAATCAAATATAATTAATTATTTAATATTATACTACTATTATTGTACTTTTATGTAACAAATAACAAGCAGGCTAATCTATTAGGCTTTACAAGCATTTAAAAAAGTCTTAATTTATTTAATTAAAAAAAAATTAAGACTTAGCTTGGATTTGCTATTAAATAAGTTTGGTTAAACTAAACTATAAGTAAGCTAGGTTATAAGATCCTAATGAGTAATTAATTTACTTCCATCCCTAATAATAAATAGGAAATTTTGCACTTTCGATCCGAAGCTCATTTACAAGACCAAATTTTTTTATTTTCTTAGCATTTGGAACACACCACAAAGACCATTCATTTATTGATTAAAAAATGTTAAATAAAAAATAATTTATTACTTTACAACCTCACATGTTTGATCTACTTATGGCACACTCTACAAAATTCTTTGTAAAAAAATAAAATAAAATATTATGTATTAATGTATATACGTATATATATTATATAAATATAAATATATATATACATGCAACCCCACCCCCACTACCTCCAATTCCACGGGGCCGGCCATGACCAGTGCCCTTGAGGGTTGGTTGGGGTCGGGGTATATGGGTTGCCGGCCGTTGGCCATGAAGGAAAGGGTGCACGAGTGCTGGGGCTAAAATGGGAGAGGGGGATGGGGGTGGTGGGCTGGCTGTTGGCTTAGCCAAGGACAAGCGGTCGCTTGGCCAGAGGTCTTGGTCGACTGCGGCAGTCGCGGGCTAGAGTGGGGAACGGTGGCCGGAAAATCAGTAGGGTAGCGGAGAAACGTGTGGAAAAGAGGAAAATAGTTTACATATATATATAATTTCTACTTATTTATTTTATTATTAATTAGTTAACTTAATCACATTAGCTTAAATATATTTGTTAATTTTAGATATTATCAAGTATATAATTTTAAAATTCATATTATCCAAACGATTAATTCTGCACTCATTTTATTTATTTATAATTACTAATTTTATTATTTGTTTTATATATTTAAAAATTATTTAAATTATATTATTGGGATGACATTTTTAGATTTTATTTTTATTTGTAAAATTTTTTATCTTAATCATGGCTTTTTTTATGTAATTGATCCAAATAAAAAGGGATCAAAGTGCAACTTTTCCAAATAAACCTTCAACAAATTGACAATATCCTAAAAATGCAAAAAAATTGAGAATTTTTATCTTATAAGCGCAAACTTGGAACTGAAAATGTAAAATTCCCTATTCAATAATATAAAAAGTGCAATTTTCCATAAGGGTTTAAATGATGATTGAACTGGTGGTGTGGTTCTCATAGTTAAATATATAAAATTTTGAATTCAAAATGTGTGTTAAAAAATATTTGAAAGATATACCTTTTAAAATAAATAAAATGAATGTTGGTTTATTTTATTTAATGTTTTAATAATTATATGTGATGCATAAAATAAAGTTTAGTAGTTCTAATGTTGGGGGGGGGGGGGG
>JACGDI010005438.1:161912-181921 GCA_014898725.1 Jacaranda copaia
TTAGTTAAGCTATTGTCCCCCACATGAATCATTCAAGTTATTAATAGGGCATAAAATTACATGAGAGTTGTTTTTTATGCACATAAGTACTACACCGGAAAAGAAAAAAAAGGATCCTCTTTAAAAAACTTTAAGAATCTAGAGCAGAACCCACCAAAGTCGCAGCTTTATAATCTCCAACTCTCCAAGCCCAGAAATTGCGGGGATTTTATAGAATCAGAATCAAGAAAATATTGATCCGGGACAAACAGAACAAGAAAAGAATAAAAGAGATGAGAAAGGAGTTGGCAGAGTATAATGAATAACCAACAACCGACGATTCACAACTGGATAAAAGGAAAGATGAAATGGTTTGAAGGAGACAGGAAGAAGAAGATAAGAGATTCTTCCTTCCAACGCCAGAAAGGGAGAGTATAGTGTTAATTATTAGTATTAAGTGCGTTAAATATTACGCAATGAGTACAGGTTGTAGTGTTAGACTACTCAGAGCATGACAGTGACTTTAAACATAAGGCTGCGTATATAAAGACGGATTTGCCCTTTGAATAAATTTGGACTACAATTATCATAATTAAAGGAATTCATAAAAATCTTCTCGAGAGATATTTATAATTTTGGCTTTTTTCATTATGATGTGTATCCAAATGTTAATATCAATTATTTTATTGTGAATTTTCTTCTTCAGTCGGATTGTGTCCACACAAAAAAAATCATGTGAGCATACTAGGGTTTAGGGTTGGCCGATTAAGGGCAATTTTCCAAAGGATCAATTATTTTAATTGAAAATTAGATTGCATGTAGAACAGTATTCAAATAGGTGAATTGATTTACCTTTTATACAGTAGAAATATAACAAATACCACCTCAAATCAAAGCTCGCCTGCAAGCCTTTAAACGTATGAGTTTCGTATTTTTGTCACACACAACTTCTAAGCAATCCTTCTTCTTTTTTGTGGAATCAATGTTGAAGCTTCGACTAACTCGTGCACTTAAATCGCTGGAGGCAATTTGATGATGCTTCAAGAGGAATGGAGAAAGGAGATAATATACTAGAGAAACAATAAATCAAAATCTATGTTGACTTCTAGAAGAAGTTTTTAATATATGTTACATAAGTCAAAGTGTGTTAAAATTTTTGGGAAAAAGGTCCCTTATATATGCAAAACTTCCCATGCAAGCAAGAGTCCTAAGATATCGAGGAGAGTATCAATACAGATATAGATAAGATACGACAATGTTAGGATAAGTGTTATCTATGTAAATATGAACACAGTCCTATACACAAAGAAGAGTTTCAAACTAATAAAAATTGTTGAGTTAAAATTTTAAAACTCTACTTAATTCGGAATTATTTCAATATATCCTATCTAGGTCTATGTCCATATCATATTGCTTTATTTTTTTATCACATAGTTAGTTTAAGTTTTCGTTGAGATTAGTTACAAATAAATTGATTTTAACTAAAGTTTTGATCAAAATTGTACAATTTTAATTAAAGTTTGAATTTTAGAACTTATAATTTCTAAAAAATTGTTTTAGAATAATTTCATTGATTGCTTAGCATTTGTTATGAACTTACCGATTTCGAAATCATTAAAATATGTCAACTAATTGAATTTAGTGACCTTTTAATACACTATGCATGCATAAATCTGTAATATTATATGTAGGCGTTGGACCTTTCAACTTTAATTATGTAATTTTAATCAAATTTTGAATTTTCAAAATTTAACTTTTGTGTATTGTTTTCAACAATTTCATTGATTGCTTAATATCAGCTCCTTAGAAAAAAAATAAATCACCAAAATATACTAACTAACGAAATTTAGTGATATTTTAATAGAATTTAAATCTTATTCATGCGCGCAATTAGAAAAAATTTTGAGTCAAAACTCAAAACTTGTGTAATTTACACAAATTTAAGAAATATTTGAATAATGTATTAAGCAATGCTACAAAATTAGCTAAATTATAAGAAAGATAACAAAAATAATTAGATTGTTAATTAAATAGTCATTTAGTTGCTTTCTATATTCATTTGGTGATTTGTGGCTTTTGGGTTTTATTTATCATTTAATTTTGCAATATATCCTATATATATAAATATATATATATATATATATATATTTAATCGTCCATTATTGCATCCGTGGTTAATTTGTTTAAACCTTTCTACTCATTAAGAATTTATATAATTTCATCAATTTTTTAATTTATGTATCGAAGCTTTTTACATTGTTAAAAATTAATAAATATATTTGAAGTAAGGTAATAGAGAGACTATAATAAGTAAAACCAATATATATAATTTTTTCTTCTACTTTTACTTATAATATGATTTTTCTCTTATTGTCGCTTTATGATTTTTTTTCTCAAGATACCCTCTAATGTACTTCATTATCCCAAAATTCCTCATTTTTCAATCTATACATACATATATTATATATCATATATACTTTATTGTAATTTTAACAATAAAAAAATCACTCAATTTTATTTTTACCCCCAAAACTCAACAAAAAAATATAGATTTGACTACTATAAAAAAATATATCTCCTTCAAAACATAAACAAGCATGCCAAAATTTTCTAAAATTAATTTTTAATTATTTTTCAAAATATAACCAAAAATTAATGACACTTCCCAACACAATTTTCACATTTTTCAATAATTCATTATCTTAAATACATAATAAAATTACACAAAAAACATAACCAAACATTCCCTATGATTTCTAAACGTCAACTTTTAAAGAATACTAGGGATGGCATTTTACTTTAGGTACTAAAAGATTAGTACCTAATAACTTTTTTTTTTCCTTAAAAAAAAAGATTCATATGCTATTTTTTTTTTTTGGCGTCTAAATTAAATAGTGTGAAGTGCACGCTAGAATTAATATTTTAATAATATAATAAATTCAACACAAGGTTCAATGTGACATATGTAACATCACAAAATTATGTTCATAATTATAATTTTGTAATTATAAAAGTTATATATATAATTGATAACAAAAAATTAAAAAATTATGTGAAATAAATGGACACAAATAAAATTTACAAAAGAAGTTGCCGAACAAATTGTAGGATAAACTAAAATTAATTAACGAAGGTTTTATAATCTTGACTTTTAGTTAAGGAATTCAATCCTTCAATAATTTCTTCCTCAATGTTAGGTATTTTGTCAGCTTATTAATCTTTAGATGTACATTTTAGCCAAACCCTAAATCGAGATTTAAGCTGGGAAAAAAAAAAAATAGTCCATTTTTTCACACGCGAAAAGATATTTTGTTGTGAAGGGTGTTTCTGACCTTTTACAATGACTTGAAGGATGACGTCAGCAGAAAAAAGCGCGCTACCTGACGGAGACTGTAGCGCCGGCGTCCGCCGATACCAAATCTCCTAGATGAGCGCCACGTGTGTAGCTAATACGAAGACAATCTGGATAAGGAGCCCTCCGGAGTAAATACATTAAAGTACGGGCCTTCCTTTGCAAAATTCCGTGGTCCTCTCCAAGATGCAAGAATCTCCATCATCTCATACTCTCATTGGACAGTCTTGGATTACAGTGTGTAGTAAATATGTAAAATATGTATTTGTTGGGGGCGTGAATGGAAATACTTTTAAAATTCAATTGTGCTGAATTTCCCATCCGTAGTGAAGGGCTGTTGCTTGTGAATTGGGATATTTTGGTAAAATAATTTTTGGGAAGTGAGATTGAAAAATGTGAAGATTATTTATTTGCATTTTGAATGATAGGTAAATAATGAGTTGGAAAAAAATTATTTTTTTGTTTATATTTAAGAGGAAATGATATGTCACATCAATAACTTTTTTGTTAGATTAGTAGAGTGAAATAAATATTTTAAAATTATTTACATATGAATATATAAAAATTATATGAATAGTAATATCTGTATATATTTATAATAATAAGACAATTAATTAAAACATTGAAAAATGTGCTGGAAGTGTGAATAGTAGGAATTTTTTGGAAATAAATTTTGTATTTTGAGAGTGTAGTTGAAGAATATATATTATTTATTTATTTAAATTTTAAAAATTAAAAAATATATTTGGAGTTTGTAAACAAACAAGGCTAAATATTCCTTTTATTCTTTTTCTTTTTTCTTTTTCTTTTTCTTCTTCATCTTCTTTTTTTTCCTCCCTCTTTAAGATATCTTTTGTGTGAGCTTATAAATCTTTAAGAGCTTATAAATTATTATAAAGTATTCTTAAAGAAGAAGATGTTATGATTCTATAAATTAAGATATTCCTTTTTAAGGTAAAGAATCAACAATTTATTTTTAAAATTATAGAAATTATTTATAATTTTAATTATATTAGCTATAAAATTATCATTACTAGCTTCTTAGACTTTATAATCTTATTTTATTTAAATATTTTAAAATTTTATTTTTAAAATAAGATATGTCTGGCTTATAAGTAATCCTTATATTTCAATTTTTTTTTCGTTGTTGTTGTTGTAGGTGACTCGTAATACAGTCACATTTTTCAAAAAGAGACCTTGAATATCATTAAATTACATTAACAAAAAATCAAATCTAGAGGTCTAATAATACCAAAAGTATCAATCAATAAGTTAATTGAGAAATTTAAAAGTTAGAACAGAGGAATGCATAAAAAAAATAGGAAAAGGTGGATAATATAGACTATTAAATAATGTTCGGTACAAGAAATTTCTGAGTTATAAATAATAATAAATGATACTTTTAAATGTTTTGACTAAGCCAATGTTGAAAAATCCTTGGCACATTTGTAAGTTAGACTGTAAACTCTTACTATCATACTTAAAATTTTCTTACAAAACTGAGAGTCATAAAAGTTTTATTAACATAATCATATGAGGAATTACTTAACATAAATAATTCTTGATTTTTTTTTAAATTTACACCCACACATTTAATATTCAAATTTTAAATCTCATACATATAAATATAAAAGAAACATCGTTTAATTAATTGACCAATAACATATTTACTTTAAATCCCTTATTCTTGATATGCACAATTGTATTATTATTGATATTTAAATTGTTGAAATTGAATTATGCTTTTCTTTGAGTATGTTGCCCTTTCTTCTTCGGGTGACATTTCAAGTACCTAAGATAAGAGATACGAATGAGAATCTTTTAAGCTAAGTTCTCAACCAATACTAATTAAATTAAAATACAAATATATGCAGAAAAGCAATAAAAATGTTTGATTATGTTTTTTTAAAACAGAATTATTTTGAAAAAATATAATCAAACATATTTTCATTTTCCTCCTATTTTTTTCCTCAAAATATCCTCTCACATCCTTTATTATCTCCAAAACTTTCTCATTTTTCAATATATACATACATTTTTACATAGATACATATTATATATTCTATTATTAATCTAATAATAAAAAATCACTTAATTTAACTTTCACCTTAAAAACTCAACAAAAAGCGTTAATTTGATTATTACAGTAAAAATATCTCCCCTTAAAACATAACTAAACATATCAAAATTTTTCAAAATTAATTTTTAATTATTTTTTAAAATATAATTAAAAATTTATTACATTTTCCAACATAATTTTCATATTCTTTAATATTACTTTTAATATTTATTCTTCCAAAACACATTAAATCACACACACAAAAAAAAAACATAACCAACCAGCACCAACGTTTTCCATTGAAAGGCAGTAAACAACCCATGTATGGGCACACGGTTTTCCTCGCTTCTTGCGCACCAGACAATCTCAATCTGGCTCTTAACAGAAGAAAACATTAGCTGGCACAAAACTTGGCGGCTGGCTGTCCCACATAATTTATAAGGTAGTATTTATTTATAAATTATGTATTTTGTATTATATATTTTAGAAGAATAAATTTTGAGAATGGGTTTGAAGAATGTAAAATTTATATTAAATAATGTGATGTATGTTTATTTATGATTGAAGAATAGTAAAAAAATTATTTTGAAAAAATTTGATATATTTGTTTATATTTTGGGAGAAATAAATTCTATTGTAACAGTTAAATCAATATATTTTTATTATTTTGAAAAGAGATAAATTCTACTATAACAATCAAATCAATATTTTTTTATTGAATTTTGAGGGTGTAAATAAATTTTAGTAATATTTTTTATTATGAAACAGTAATAAAATATTATAATATGTAAATATATGTATATGTAATGGTAAGATTGTGATGCAAAGAATATAAAATTTTTGGTTATTTGCCAGTTAAATTATAAGAGTAATCTGATCATTTTAAGAATCATTTTGGAAGAAAAGAAAGACATATGTTTGGTTACATTCTCCCAAAATAAATTAAAACAAATGAGTGAATGGAATTAAAATTTTTTGATTTCTTCAAATGTAATTTAATCATAATTAATGTGCCACTGTCATACCCAACAAATTATTTGAAAGCAAATAAACCCATAAAAAATTTGGAACATCTTAAGAAATGCATTTACACACGCAATTGTTATATAGAAATGCTTTTAAATTTCTTACTCAAAAAGAAAAAAAAAGAAAAAGAAAAAGAAAAAGTCCACACAATTAAAAAATAACTAATATTGATTTCTTTCGTGACACCATAGCTACAAGTTAGCATTGGAACAAACAACCATGATTTTTCTACTTTTACCTCAAGAAGCGCAGAGAAGAGTCTGGTAGTATTTGAATCTAACTGTTCGAGTAGGCTGGTTGTTCAAAGAATAAATCAGTCAACAATAGTAATATCTGCAACTACCAAAGCATCTCCATGTTAAAAAAAAACAAAACACGAAGGAGTGCTTACCTGTGAATCAATCAGACATGATTGAACAGAAGAATGAATGATGGCAGGAAAGGGCAGAGATTTTGCCTTGATAAGTTAATGTGAGCTAGGCCTCTCAATTGATGGATTTTACCCTATTCAAACTCAAAAAAAATTTAACTATTACCCGCAAAATTCATATACCAAATTAAAATAGGCTAATGATGGATTTTTAATATAATTAAAAATGTTTATCTTTTTTGTACAATAATACATTTTTTTCAATAATTTATAGATTCTTATTTTAATATAAAACATTTTATTCTATTCACACCATGCATATTTTTTTTTTATCTCAATTTCATTTAGTCAATTGTTGCATTAAAAATCAATAGCATATGCTCATAAAATAGAAGTCCACCATGGCATCAAAGAAAATAATGATGAAAGATTAATCTATTTATCATAAAGTATGGCATATAGTTTAAAGTTTAATGTGATATTTGAAATTTTTTATATTGAAAAATTATTTGAAAAAATAAAAAATGTAAAATTAAAGAGATAAAAAAATATAATTAGAGAGAAAAATGTAAAAAAAAAATTGATGAAAGAAAGTAGAGCTATTTGACACTTTTAATATCTTTTATCTACATAAAGAAACTATTGGATCAAATTTAAATTATAAATACTTTTAAAAAAGAAATAAATTTAAAAAAAAAACAGTGCTTAATTAGTATATGATCAAACCAACAATACAAGAAAGTGGACTAATATATGATATCTTACTCACCAATTTATATTTTAAAGGGAAAAATAGTATCCTTTTTATTTTATTAATTTAGTATAATAAAATTAAAAATATAAAATTAATTAAATCTAATTAAATTTCAATAATATTTTTTGTTATCATATACTAGAAGAATTTGTTACTACAAAAAAAAAATCAAAATCAAAATATTAAAAAAGCTAGACCCAATAAGTATTGAGTTATTTAGGGGAAGGTAGGATATACGATCTCATTGTATAAGTATTTTAGGATAGGATAAAATATATAATCCTATCATATGAATATTTTAGGGTATAGACACAGATAGGGTGAACCGGCCTAATGTGAGCTCAATCAGCTAGTCAGCAGCCCAGGCACGCAGGACTAAAAAATCCCTTCAATTTCGGCATTATGTCCTTCACTTAGTTTGCAGCTGCGTATGTACGGGTGATCATATTTTATGTACTTGGTCCAACGTGGTCTGTACTTTGTCATTGCTAACTCCAGCCAGGGTTTCATGTTCCCATTGTAATGTATAACGGCTGCATTCTTAATCTCGGACCAATCAATGCTTGGATTGTAACCCAAACCAAGCACATGCCATGACTTTTCAAGTGGATGTGTGAGCCCATAAAAGGTAATCAGACCTGGAGGCAGTGTCCCAAGTTTCCACAGCTCCCGGTTTTCATTCTAACACCAACAACAATGGTGTAAGAAAAACTTCAAAGAGAAAAATATAACATCAAAGAGAACTTACCATATTCTGCCATTTGTGGTATATGCCAGTAATGTCCTTCTTCTTCCACTCATGAAGATCAAAAATGTTCATTCCATATGCCCAGCCACAAGCATTTGGGTCAAAGCTTTTCGCAATACGAGGGTTTGAAAAGTTCAGGTATTTATCAAACCGATGGAAGCTCTCACCACAGGTTTCAACCGCTCCATTTACTTTTCCATGGAGATCTACTTTCCACAATCCAGTCAAGTCCTTCTGAACAACGATATCATCATCAAGGAAAAGAATTTTATCCAACTTTGGATAAACCTGTGGGAGATAAAATCTCAGGTGATTGAGAATTGAAAGATACTTTGGATTTCTGTACTTCAGGTTAGAAGAACCAGCAGCAAGTGTGGCAGGATGAGCTGACTTGAAATAGTACGCTTTCATGGCAGCAGACTCCAACTGACGCAGGACAGGACAATAGGATGAGTTAAGCCACTTGAATTCATCAACATTTTCCACATGAATGGTGGCTTTACCAGGAGGGTTCAACAGAAACCACATATTCATCGCTCCAAAATTCAACTTATCAGTAACTAGATGAAAAACATGTTTCTCAGGCTCCTGCAAAGTCATTCAAACACCATGTTCAGCAAATAGAATTGTCTGATGGAAATTTTTTTAACATTACATAAATGGCTAAGGCTGAGATAAACATGCCTCTTATCATGGTCAATGAGAAGAGCATACATATATGTCCGTGTATCTATAAACGTATGAATTCATGTCTATTATGCAATATAATTCCCATTCAGAGCATGAAAAAATGGATTATGTATGTGTGTAAGGTCTCTGGTCGTGCATTTGGCATACATATCTATCATACACACATGTATCTGCAACTAAATGCTATTCAGGAGATCACAAATATGGATTGTAGATGCACTCATGTGTGTTTGTGGTGTGCATATAAGCCATACAGATATATGTATGTGCAATAATATCTATTCACGAGATGGACACCATGGACTTTCTAGCTATTCCTATCAAGTACGCGAGCAATCAGGCATCTTGCCAAGCCACACACCAAGGAAGAGGATATAATAAACTGAAAAGTGAGAACTTAGAATTGAAAATGCATCTTAACAATTACAGAGACAGGTTGATTTAATTTTGCAGTTTCGCTTTACAAATGTCACCTCCTCAATTGTCAATTCAGCATTAAGCTTTGAGATATTGAAGGTAAAATTCAATTACAAACCGTTGTTGTAACAAAAAGAAGAAAAAAACTCCATACCTTGGCGTTCATAATGGTTGAGTTGACAACTACTGAGGCTGCAAGAACATTATCAGAAAATAGGGCATAATGGTAGAGATTGGGATTTTCCAGATTCTCACTCTGAGGGAACTTCCTTTTCTCTATTGGAAGGAGGTAGTACCCAATTGTTAAGCGCATGGATAAGCAGTGAAGTCCATTTGGAATTGTCTTTGCAGTTAGCTGGCTAAGGAATGTGCTTTGCTTTTTCAGGCTCCGGACTTGCTCATCAGCAGATTGCAGCATGGCTCTTTGCTTCCCAGTGACTAGCTTGCAGTCATATAATTGCTCCCCAGCTTTAGACAGCACTAGGTCCATTGCTTTAATTGTCTCAGGTGCACTGTATGTACATCCACGTGCAAATGTCAACATAGAACAAGCTAGAATCCGGGTAACTATAGATCAATAATACCATACATACATCACCTGTGCCGTAAATCAGAATCAACAGTTGCCTCCCCAAAAGAATGCTGACTCTCTTTCAGCCGGTTCAGTAACTCACGGGCCAAGTCGAGCTTTTTTTTCAACGTGGCTAGACTTATATACACCCTTGCCATTATCATTTGATCTCTCATCAAGCGCACAGTTGAATCAGAATTTTCATTCTCATTTTCTTTTCTCCAAATACTGTACTTCCCCAAAACTGCAGAATCAACTGATTTAGAACGTTGCATGGCTGCATTTTCAAGCTTTACAATCACTTCATCATCCTGCTTTACCAAATTTGCAGCATGCTTTTCACGCCTTTTTCCTCTCAATTGCTGCAGAAGTTTACATAGATAATGCAGTAGATCATATAGATCCAAAGTAATACAGGAGTAGAATAGGAAATATGGCAACCGATAATCCAAGCTCAAGTGATGGTTATTCCATGGCTATTCAAATAAAAGGATCAAGAGGCAACCTTCGCAAAGAAATTTCACAATAGCAGGCATGAATTATCAGTGAGAGATTATATTCAAAAGACTGCTGATGCTTACCCTTCTGGCGAGTGTAGCAGGTCTGTCAAGAAAACTAGAATGATCCTCTGCAAAAGAAAAATATGCTATTCAATCATTTCATATTGAAATGTAACCAAATGAACTATCATATGACCTGAATTTCCAAAAAGATATTACCATTAGAATCATATTCCTGCTTTGCTCTAGATGTTTCTTGTTTCGTACTTGAAGCTGCTCCAGTGGACTTAAAATCACCAATAAACAAGGAAAAATGATTCAGCAACTTAAACTTGATAATACAGCTTTCCATCCACAAAATTAACAATAGCCACAGTCACATACTCATCCTGACCTCAGCAGAAGTAGCATTATCAGCAATAATTTCTTGCCCAACAAATTTCCATGATGCAGAAAAATTATTCTTTCTGAAAAAGTCGACTTTTAAAGGTGCTAAATCATCTGTGCTGGCCTTAATGACATCAATTACCTAAAATGATGCTCAAATCAGCAAAGACCAACAAATAACAACATACAATAGCTGAATAGCTAATTTTGAATATATCAGCATGCACTCATTGCATGAAAACTTGCCTCTTTTGACAATAAAGGTTTAAGATGTTGCAATGCCCGCCTCTCTATCCAATTTAGGTCCTGTATCAAGCAGTGCTTTTTAGTTATGCACTCTCTACAGAACCACAACTAGAATCCAAGTGAAGTATGTGCAGAAGAAGGATACCTGGCCACTAGAATTTGTTGAAAATTCATTTTGATCTGTGAAAAAAGAAAGTATTTTAGCTTACAAATATATGTAAAATACAAAAGGAAATAAGTAGCCAAGTGACAAGTGAATACAAGCGTGCAACACACACAGACAGACAGAGCAAATCCTTTTGCCCTTCAAGTGTATGTTTGCATTCATTTTGAACCACACTGTTTCTGAATGTGTGCGAATGACCCAAATAGCATGGTTTTCATCTAACTACTTATCTTAACTCCCTAGCCCCATGCAAAAAGAGATGGAGATAGTAGATTTATAAATTGGAAAAGATAAATAATGAAGAAAATACTCTCATCCACAAAGAGGACCCGCGGGGGGAGCGGCCAGGCATTCCCCCAACCCCTTGTGGTTGCCTCTGAACCTTGACCACTTTTCTCCACAAAATCTCCAGTAGGCTCTATCAAAAACCTATTGTCTTCTTACTAAACTCAGCGCAGTTTGTGCAATCCCATACCTCCACTCACTTTTTAATCTGCCCATGCCATCTTTTCTCCTTAATCCCAAAATCATTCTAAATAGTCTAGCCTAACTTCAACAAGAAATGAAAACTATACGTCAAGTCTTCAACATTGCAGTTACCAGGAACCCTTTATTAAATTTAGAGCTTATTCTGTTTTTACTTGAGACACAAGATCATATCGCCAACGACAAAAATTACTCCGGATTGGCTTGCCATGTGAATGGAAGCATCAGATTATTATATGCTTTTTCTTGGGAAGTAAGACAACTGATTACAATTTCAAATCTCTAATGAGTACAGTTTTTGGTCATGTCAACGTTTGATCCCCATTCTCCAGAATTCTCCTCCACTCAAAAATAGGTCCAGAAAGAGAAACCAACATTTGCAGCTAGCTTCAACTGAAACAAATCAGAAAATCTAATTTTCAGTTCAGCCCAAAATCAACCAATCAAAACAAAAGATTACGACTTTCCCACTAGTTTTGGTGATAAGGTCTTTGTACTAATTTAGAATTTCGAAGAACAATTTTCCCACTTTCATATCCAATAAGAGTGCCCGTAGTGTTTTCCCGTAGCCAGCATTCCAAGTTGTCTTACACCGCTGCTTTAAACAAAATTCCAGTGAAGGGAACCATCCACTGACCAAAGCTACTTTCTACAATTTATTAGTACTAAGTTCAGCTCATCAGCTATTCTTGAAATAGGGAACTAATCCAGACATGCGACCACGTTTATCTCCTCACACAAATTTCTGAGATCTTATCACCTAAACGTTCAACTAAATTCAGAATTTCAACGAACAGGTTAATTAAAGCCACCACTTCTAAATTCCGGGAAAAAAAAAAATCTCCAGGCAACAAAAATCTTTCACCGAGTCAAAACCTACAAACTTCATTGCTATTTGCACCACTCTTCACTCATTTTGCATAATTGACTAGCAACTACTTCACTTGCATCATATAACAACATTCAAGAACAATCTTTGATTCTCCCAATTCCAAACTCCGAATTCACATTAATAAAAAAAAGAAACCATCACTAAAGTTTAAAAATCAATTTCCACGGAAACTGACCAGTGGAAGCACGGGTTAAGAGACCGCGGCCGATGAATAAAAAGCAGAAAGCAAGGAATGAGAAGAAGGTAACAGCAATGGGGAAGCGAGATCCAATGGCCGCATTCGTGTGGATGCTCACACCATATGATAATCCCTTCTTAATCGCCATGGCCTATCACAGACCTTAAAAAATGCATAAAATTTTACAGAGTTAGAGAAAAGTGAAAGCGAAGTAATTACACATGACATTATATATATGAGAGAGAGAGAGAGAGAGGAAATGGAGATTACGGCAGAGCGTAGCGGGAGAAATTAAATAATTAATTAGTAAAGTTGATAACTAAGTGAGGTTAAAGAAATCGAATTTTGATTACAACGGGTTGGTTTGGTTGTAATTTGGGTTTTTAAAATAAAAATGGCATATAATTTAATGGTATTAATTTTTTTTTATTATATTGGATAGCTTGTATTCAAGGCGTATGGATTTTTTTTTTATGTATTTTAAGTGCATTATGTGTTGTTTATATTTTAATTTTTTTAATTTGAAAATAGAAAAATATTAATTTGATTAAAAGATAAAAATTTGTCATTTATATTATTCTATTAAATATTTACATCTATATATATTTTGAGAAAATGTCTTAGAAAATGAATTTAGAAAATATGGTATTTGTTTGTTATTGTTTTAGAAGTTATTTGAAAATATTTTAAAATAAAATTAATTATTTAATATGTTTTTAGAGGAGATAATTTTTATTGTAAGTATTACATTAATAAGTTGTTGGGTTGAAGCAAAAGTGAAATTTTGATAGTAATTATCTATGTATTTATATTAATAATTGGTTTGTATGTATAAATATGTAATTATTAATAGATCAGTGTAGTTTTAATAATTATGTCTTTTTATAATTTGAGAATAGTATTTGGGATGGTAAAATTGAAATATGTAACGTATAATTTAAATTATTTTAAAAATTAAAAAACATCTAAATTATAAACAAACAAAGTTAATGAATTTTGATTGAACAATTGGAGTTCAAGAAAGGATTTTAGTGGCTGATTTCGTTATAACTTGGATCAACATCATACGATAATAATTAAATTCATCATTAAGTATAGAAATTCAATTACATTAGGTGAGATATTGTTGCATCAATTTATTATGAGAAAATAAGAATATCTAAAATGATATTGATAGACTATATCTTATATGCAAATTTTATTTTATTTTTTAATTTTTTGATGTAAAATAAGATCAGATATTATTGAGATAGACGAATTGCTACTTGACACATGTTCGGGCTTTCGCTGTTTAATTTGGATCCATCATCGAGGCCCATATTTGAAACACGACTTTACAGATAATCAGCCACAGAGCCAGCTAATCAAAACCCACAAAACTTGATAGCAGACCAACTTTAAACAGGCTTCTTTTTTGGGCCGCAAGGCTCACACTGTAAAACAACTAGAAAATTTATGAAGACCGTAAGAATTATAAAAGGTGAGATTTTAGGTACGAATTCTATGAATTTATAGGTAATGTTTGTTTATAAATTATGTGTTTTGAATTATATATTTTGATAGAATAAATTTTGGGAGTGAGGTTGGGAAATGTGAAATTTGTATTGGAGAATATGATGTATGTTTGTTTATAATTTGATAATAGTAAAAAAATTATTTTGAAAAAATTTAGTATGTTTGTTTATGTTTTGGGAGGAGACAAATTCTACTGTAGCAGCCAAATCAATGTCTTTTTATTAGGTTTTGAGGGTGTAAATGAATTTTTATAGTATTTTTTATTATGATATAGTAATAAAATATTGTGATATATAAATATATGTATATGTGATTGGTAATAATTGTGATGTAAAAAATATGAAATTTTTGATCATTTGTTATTTATATTACAAGGATAATATGATCATTTTAAGAATCTATTTTGGGATAAAAGAAAAGCACATGTTTGTTTACATTCTCTCAGAACAATTTTGTTCTGGGAGAATATACCCCCGCCCCCCAAGTAGATAATGGTATATTGTTATAGATCCTTTTTGGTTGCAAAATTAATATTTATATAAGAGTAAATCAGGGTTTGTTGAAAAATTTGGAATAATAAATAATAAATTTTGGGGAGAGTAGTCTAGTGGCTTATAGCTTAATAACATTAATCTTCTCTATTATGTGGGAGGTTTCAAGTTCAAATTCGAATGAGTTTCTTTGTGTATTTTATGCAAGCATCTGATTGTAGAGTTTGTATTTCCATTTACTCGATTTGATATTGACTTCTACGGACTTGTTGTAAAGATAATTTTCGTTGTTTGTAATCTTCTCTTAAAAAGAAAGAAAGAAACTTTGGGGAGAGGAAGGCTGCAGAAAATGACCAAAGTTTGGTTTAATTTTGGAGGCGATTAAAGAATAGTTTGGGATAAAATAAAGTATTTGGTTTTATTTTGGAATAAGACATTATATTGTGAATGTAAGGTCAATATCTTTTTATTTGATTAGTGAGATGAAAATATAATTTTATATTCATATTTTAATTATGTATAATTATAATATAAAAAGGTACATATATATGCAATGATTGTATTTGTTTTGAAGAATAAAAAAAATATATTTTAAAGTAATATATAGATAGAAAAATAATTTGCTTAATGAAACCAAACAAAGGCTAATTAGTCTAACAAACAATAGAAACATGATATAAATAATAGAAAGAAGACCTGAGCTACATACTAATGGATCAAACTTGGTCCCTCTCAAAATCTTTTCTTTTTCTCTTTTTTGATGACCAAGTTTGCTCCATTGAGTCAAGCTTGGAGACTGTTCTTAAGGGTACGTAGAAGTAGTCATAAAAAAAGCATAAATATACATTTATTTTCAAATTTTTTAGGCGACGCCACCAAAGTGAGGCGGCGGCCAGACAACAGCACCGCCGCCACTACCACCGTCGGTTATGTATGACATACATGACAGAGGAACCAAACAAAGCCCTTGGCTTTTCAGGTCATTCTTTAGCTCTTCGCTTTCGTTCCCAATTCGATCCTGTGATCACATAATACATATTATTTTTTTACAAATTCAATATTTATGGATATATGCATGTTTTTGGATATTATTTATTTGAAATTAGAATTTAAATTACCATGCTCAATTTATTTGTGGAGGCATTGAAGATTATGATATCCAATCTTTTTATATTTTCTTTTGGGGGTAAAAATATTGTCTCATGTAATAACATGAATCAACAGTAACTTTGGACTATTTTTTAAAGAAATATCACCTTTTAAAGTTCTATCTTAGAATAGCTTGTAATAATAATGTGAAAAGATATGCTAATAGGATGTAATTGATAATTTAAAAACTCCTTTACTTATTTGTATAAAGTAATAATAATTTTTATTTTGACATAATAGTAATGAATAATATAAATTTAATAGTATCAAATAAAAGTTTTGTATGGCTATCTCTTTAACCAAATGTCATTAATTACTTGTAAAATACTTTTAGAAAATAGAAATATAACTATTTTCCAAGAAAACTGAAATAAAACCAAACACGTGAAAAACTAAAGAAAATTGAGTTATTTTCCGAAATATGTTTTTTTCAGAAAATAAGAATACCTTAATTTTCCCATTTTTCTCCATTTTCATGTGAAACTAAAACGTAGTCCAAGGCAAAAAATTAAGAAAGAAGTAAGCATTTTTCTTACCGATTTCATTACTCTGGTGCTCTTATTCCATGATTTCTTCATGTAAGGGACGCTCAGCGTCTGCAAGAAAACCAACTCAAACTATTCACTACTCGACTATATTATATACATATATGTATATATAGAGTTCTATAGAATTTTCAAGAGTTATATGCACATGATAAGGAAAAAAATAATTACTGACAAAATAGTAAATGTCAATTTAAAAATTATTACTAATTATTCATATTAAGCAATAAAAAATTTTACTTTGTTATTCTAATGAATTTTGCAAATTTTGATAGTGATAAAAATAGTATTTAAATTATCATTACAAACAATTTACACACTTATAGTAAAAAATTAATAATAATTTACAATCAATATTTATGACGTGATTTTATTGTTACAAGACTTTCACAATAGGCGTATCATTAATTGTCAGTGCCAACACTTCAAAAATTAGGGCATTCACCAACTGCAATCAATCTATAACTGATGCTAAAAGTTCATAGCCTAAGTAACAAAATTGACCTAATCGAATTTGAAACGGATGCTTTCGTAACTAACTTTCGCTACCACAAATTCATAGCTAATAATTATTTTTTTCTTATATATGTAATCTTTTTATGGATATTTTGAAATTAATTTATTGCGCTTGTAATAAACATGACAAATGATTGATAGCTAGCCAATAATTTTTGCAGCTTGTTACCTTAAAAACTTACTTTTTCTAAAAAAAATTATAGTTATAGCTATGAGATTCATTTCATATATAGCAATACTTTCATAGCATATGGCTTGGTTTTTTTGGTAGTACGACAAGTTAAAACATCAATTTTTTATTACTATTAAGTCATATTATAATAAAACAAAAATTATTTTCACTTAGAAAATAGCATTAGTGACTAAATAAAAATATATTATTATTAAAAACAATGATAAATTTTACTTTATCATTCACTAATGTTATATAATATATATTATAGTGTCAGTCCTGTCCCAATGCTCAGGTAGAAAACAAATACTTAGAAGAATACTGGGTTGAAGTGCGAGTACCTCAACTTGCTTCTGAAGGAATTTGATATATCCTATAGCCTCCATTAGTACAGATGCTGTGTCTGTCTGCAATATTCTCCAAACCACCATCAGTAATATATATATATATATATATAACACTATGAAGAGAAAATGTGATGTTTTTCTTGAAATCCTAAAAGCATGCAAATTTTTTGACTTCTTTACTCTGCAAATCGCGCCTGCCTTGCCTGAGTTTATGCTTCTTGCACCCACGCATGTCATCACAACTTTCATACAGCAAAACCTTTCTTTTAATTATGTAATTAATTAATTAAGGCACATTCAAGTACTCTATGATCACTAAATTTGGATTAATTTATACTTGATATGGTATTTCTCGAAAGGAGTAAAATAGGGGTTTGAGTCCGAGAGGATTTGAGTTCGATGAATTAACTTGACTTGAGTGCAATGGAAAAGGAGCATCAAATGTTAAGAAATTTATCGAATTGGATAATGCTATACAAGCTATCAACATATCCTCAACTATGTACTATAGATATTTTTACTTTTAATTTTACATAATATTCAGTATTGTTACTTTACCTAATTTAACTCTATATTTAGCTTGATGTCAAGAATTTTTATTTAAACCATCTAACGATCCTAACTTAACTGTGATTTTTTGAACTTTGTGTAAATCTAAATGAATCGATTCAACTCAGAAGAAAATATTCCTATGTTTTTTACAAATACTATTGAATTCAAATGCCCATCTATATGTGTGCATATACATGTTAGGTGGTTTTTGGTTTAGTAGTATAAGTCTCATTCATAAAATGTGTTGTTAGAAATTTGAACTCTAACAAACTCTCAATGTGCACTTGTACAAAATGTGGTAACTAATCAATATATCCATGAAGTTATAGAACAACACTACCTTGCCAAAAGGTGCTACCAACTGTTGAAGGGCAGCAATTCTATCTCCCAGCTTCTCTTTTCTCACCTGATTAATTAAGTACAAATTAATTAGTAAAGCTTATGAGCACAAATTAATGATTCATAATAAGGGTTAAGACATCATTAATTTGCAGAGAGCTGAGTTTACGCAAAACACTTTATCTTCTTACAAATGCATGCTTGTTGATTAATTCTGCATGTTTTGTACCTTAAATGGCGGGCAAGAAGCACGTCCTTCCAACCGCGATTTTTTTGGTGCAGTACTTTGAGGTCCCTTTGGCTCCATTTTACTACTGCTGGTTCGTTTTGCTTCTGCTGTGGCTGATACCTTTAAAACTCATCAAAAGAGTAAAGTTTTTTTTAGCAAAGAATGATTATTAATGTGCATGGCCCTCTTGTCTAATCCAATCAATAAAAAAGACTCAAAAATTTCTGAAAAAATATAAAGGTGCTCATATAATGCATAAAGCTGAAGTAGCCTTTAAATGGAGAAAAAAGAGAAGGGCTTTCTTTAGGTGGTAAAAGTAATGGAATAAAGAGGGGAAAAAAGTTCAGAAAAATTGTTTTTTTGGGGTCTGTGGTTAATTATATCCCAAGAACTGTTTCTGATATTTCTGAAATATCATTTTATAAATTTAAAAAAAAAAAAGTATGCTAATTACCTTGTTAGAGCTATAAAATGGCTGCATATGATCAAGGGTGTAAGAAAAACCATCTCTAATAAGCCCAATTTGATTGTCAGAAAATATTTGGCTAACGTTGCCACTGAATCTTGAAGATGGAAGGAGATCTAATGGCTGTAAGTTCATGTCCAAAGAATCTGGATTTGTTAACCCTTGATGGTTCAAATTACTTGGAAAAATCTGGCTGAATAATCCGCTCCCATTATCAGATAAATCTCCTGGATAAAGCTGAATCTTGTTCATAAGATTTCCAGAAGAGAGAGATTTAAGCAAGAGCTTCATGCAGACATCATTGGATTCCAAATCTCTCTGCTCATCTTTCCTTAGACTTGCTTCATCAGTGCTTGAAGATGGGCTGCTGTTTAATAATTCAGTGTACTTAAGGTAATAATGGTCTGAGAATTCTTCCTTAATCCTTGAAAGTAGTAAATCTTGTGCAGAGTACTGATGAGTACTGGTCAGAGTACTCCCACTAGTGTTAGCCCATTGGAAGCCCAAGTCTGGAGCCATGGAACTGCAAAATCAGGAGGAATCATCATATAACTAATATATTCTTCTATATATGGGAAATTACGAAAGTTCCATGAAAGCCCTAGTTCTGGAGCAAAGAAAGAAAAGTGTATTAAAAAAAACCCTTTTGAGATTTTCAAATCTTCCAGTACTGTATATATTCTGCAAGTATGATTATTTGTATTCATGAAAAATACTGTATTTGACGAAGAAAAACAAGAGTAGTTGGGTTTCTAGTCCACCCTTCTGATTGATGCACATCAAATCAGTAAAAAAGAAAAAGAAAAAGAGAAAATTAAAGTATCAAGATATGAAGGATGATATATCATGTGATGGGGAGGGGGGGGG
>JACGDI010005438.1:190531-201647 GCA_014898725.1 Jacaranda copaia
GGGTGGGGTGGGGTTAGATAGAAAGTGTGGAAGAATGTGAAATTAAGGTAGAATTTGATAAATAATGGGAAGGGTAAAGGATTTTTTTGGTATTTTATTATAGTAGAGAATGAAAAAATTAGTGGAGATGTTTGGAAATGTTCTCCTATAACAAGCTTATTCTGGGAGAACACATCCAAACAAAATGTGTATTATTTTGTATAAATTGTGCCATATTATGTCATAGGTAATTATGAGGATGTTTGGATGAGCTTATAAGTTTCTCAAAACATCTTATAAGATGTTTAAGAGCTTAAAGTTGATAAAAAGTGTTTGATAATTTTTTTTAAAAAAATTATAAAATTCTAAAATAAGATGCTAGAAACTTATAAACTCTTTTAAAAAAAGTAGAGAGACCATAACTTATTTTTAAAATCTTAACAAATAATTTTATTTTTAACCATGTTAATTATAAATTTTCTATTAATAATATTTTATAAATTTTAAAATCTTATTTTATCTAAATACTTTAATAATTTATTTTAAAAATAAAATCTAACATCTTATAAATTTTAAAAATATCTTATAAAATATAAAAACTTATAGATAATAAACTTGGCCAAACACCCTATAAGTCTTAATCAGTAGTCAACTTCGAAATCAAACCCCCACGGGTCTCACCACTTTAATTATAGCCTTCTTTTTAGTCTACAGATATATTAAATTAATATGAAGCCACTTCCATTATGAAGATAAGTCTTATGAATTGATCAAACATCTTTTCATCTATCCAACTTAGCTATTGGTGAACTTTCTTAATTCCATCTCTCAACATAAGTCATTTTATACACAAATTATATAAATACATATTTATACGTAAAATACACATAAAAAGGTGAGAACAATATTATTGAATCAATTAACTATTCGAAATCTAAAAAATTATCCATAACCTACTCACTTATCTAGTAATTAAAGAATGGCATTTCAAAAATATTAATTTTGAGTCCCACCTAACATTTATGTACTTATCTAATCATATATTTGTTTAAAGCGGATTTATTATTTTATTACGTCAATTATTCATATTTTTTATAATAATATAACAATCATTTTACTAACAATTTATTTGCTAATTGAAAAAATCAACTTAGCTCAAACTCAATCAGTTGTCACAAACAAATGAGTTTGTTGCAGATCAGGCAATGCCCAAATTTGAATAATAGGGTTTTGATGTGGGCGTAATTGATATTTTTTTATTGGGTCTTTGAATTCGAACATGGCATTTGAATTAGCTGAAAGTCCTACTTTGACTATAAGTGATTTTGATGGGCTTGCTCTAATTAATGGGATGAAATCTTATATCTTTGATTGTTTTACTCATGAATGATTTAGATTAAGTCAATAAATCATCTATTTACTCAACATATTACTATAAATAGCTTAAGGATTGCAACTTATGATGTACGTACATTATATCCTTTTTAATTTTAATATCTCAACAATATTTGTATACCTAATTTACTAACTCAAGCGTCAAAAAATTATTACTAAGATACGTCCCAACACTTCTAATTAAATTGTGATTTTAAAATATCAAGTTCAAATTTAGGGTGACGAAAACTGAAAAAGGATCATCTTCAATAGACTTGTTGGATGAGAACTAGGCAGCGCAGGTATATGCATATACATGTATATAACTACAATAATATATATATATATATATATTTGTGGGCTATATATGTGGTTGTAGTTGTAACCATAAATGCAACCACAACTTTAAAGTGGGTTGTAGCAAATAATTGATGCTACACAAATTTAGCTTTGAATGACAGAGACATTGCAAGTAATTAAATTCTTAATGTTGGCAAACTTTCATTTAATACTCTTCTATTCCGTGTACAATAAGGATATTTCCTTTTCATTTAGGTAAAAAGTACCCATTTTTCTAAATTAATGTGGTAAGAATTTGTTGAGTATCCTCTCATCATACCAAATCACCATCCACTCAACTCTTTAAGCACATCCCACTAAGAGAAATGAGGAGTTGGCATTGCTTTGGGCAATGCTCAACCAATATTAATATTTGATGGGATGATTATAATATATATATATATATATATATATATGAGACTTAAAGTTACAAATATTTGGCAAAAACCCTTAAAAGGAGGTCTAAAGTTTGGAGGCTTCATAAAGTGTTTGAGAAGAAGACAAAGCATTGGAATTGGATAATATATTAAGCTTTCTCAATCTCTAACTAGGCCCATGCCCCCATTGTTTTTGAAAATTGAACTTAATTATTTTTTGATTTCTTGGGGTTAATAAATAATGTAATCAATATCCTCTTTAGCAAAATAAGATAGGATAAATAGGAATTATATTATATTGGGGGATATTATTGAGATATACTCCATCAAAATAATTTTATTAAATTCTGTATGTCAAGAAAACACTATGAAATAGCATAATTCTAAATACGAAATTTTAAGACCGTAAATAAATCCATGTTAAATTTACATGAATAAAGGACAATACAGATTTTCGATCCTTAAATTATATATCTTAGATAGAATTTAAGAAAGTAAAAAAAGTTGTACAAGAGGATAATAAATATGGACATGTTACACATTAAAGAAAAATCAACTACTAAAGTAGAAATTAAAAATAAATATATTTTTGAGTCGAGATAATTTAATTTTAAATTCTTTAAGAAAACCTGTAGAAATTGTTCTCGTTCAAATTTAAGGGTGGCATCGGAAAGGGAAAAAGCAGTTTTTCTAAATTGGAGAAAAGTTGTTCTTTATTTTACAAAGGGAAGATAAGCTATGTGTGGTCTGTAAAAATTGGACATTGCCAATTCCTAGATGCCATCACAACATCCGGAAATTTTGGTTATCTGTTGTTCTTTCTATTACAACTTTGACAAGATTTCATGAATTCATGTAACGTTTTCTCATAATCGTGAGTGCTATTTTATATAACTTCAATTTACGATGTCAACATTATTGTTAACTGTAAAAAAGCAATATTAAATATTATTATATGATAATTTAAATTTTTAGATGAGATGGTTGTTTGATGTGATACAAAAAATAATTTCAATGTTAAGTACGTACGTTTTTTAAATTTGAACCCTAATTATAAATCAAATCTATAAATAGAGAAACGTCAATCTCATAATCATATAATAATAATAATAATAAATAAAGATTGAATGCTACGTTATGAATGATCAAAATAGCTCAACTAGCAACAAAAAGCTGAAATCCTCGCGTCACCAATTCAAATTTCATTAGACTTATTTCATAGAGACTTGCTAGAAGAAGGGAATGCACATACTTGAAGAGCGTACCCGAAACAAATTTATTGATTCTCTCCCCTAACCACTTAAAGTTTTATGTAACATGGTTTTTCAATATTAACTTATCTTGGATTCCATTTATATATAATGATACAGAAAAATATATTCCTTTGTCTGACTTTTTTAAAAAGAAAATGCAAAATGTTAATGCAAATATGATTATGTGAACCTTTGCCAATAATATTTTATTTCACTTTTTTTTTTGTTTTTGCTAGTACTTAAGTAAATTTATATTATTTTTACAAGAGCGTACCTTTGTGGGTGAAAAGAAAATTGAATGAGAAATCAAATTTATTTATTTGCTATTTTCTCACCTTCCTCCAATAAATCTCCAATTTCAATTGGGCTTCCCTGTTTTGTGGTAAACAATGGAATACTAATTTTCTACTCTGTTTATGGGCTTCACCAATTGGGCCCAACTAGTAATGGCAAATAGGTGAGCAATGGGTTTGGTTAAAAATGAGTTTATATTTTTGATTTAAAATTGAATTGGGTCGGACTTAGACGGATTCAATACAAAAAAAAAAAAAATGTAAATTTTTTGCTAAATACATTTTTATATTATTTTACTAAATTTTAATTTATTTATCTTTATTTGACATATATTAATTAATTATTATTATTAAATTCTTATTAACCACGTAAAATCAAATCAAGTTAAGTAAACTTGTAATTTACTTATTATTTTGTAATATATATATATATATATTTTAATACAAAATAACAATTTTGCTTAATGAATAAAACATAACTATTTAAAATATTTTTAATTTTTAGTACAAAATATTTACATTGTACCCAACAAATTAAAAAAATTTAAAAATAAAAGAGAAATTATGAGTTAAACATGATGATAACTAAAGATTTTGGACATGTAGCTTTTCGAAACATAAATTTATTTTCCTGAATTTTAATAAAGTAATAGTTATATATGTATGCTTATGTCTAATTTGTTATTTTATTTTGTTTAATTTTTCTTAAATTATGTTAAATATTTACTGTGAAAAATATTTATTTTTACTTGGATTTGAAGTATAAAGTGGATGATCACTTACATTAATATTAAATATTCTTTAAATTAAATTATTCATTCGTAATTGACTAATTGTGAAATATTTTTTTAAAGAACAACTTAAAAATGAGTAAAAATTAAAAAAAAATCAAATAATAATTTTCCTATATTTTTGAAAATTTTATTTTTTATTCATACTAAAATAATATATATTTATAAAATTAAATATAATTATGGTTTTATTATGATGTCACATCAATCAAACCAATCAAACCAATAACCAGTAAAGTCATCAATTTTTTATAAAGTCCAATTTTGAAAATATTGGTGATTTTCTTACAACGAGATCCTATGATTTATTTATTTAGAATGTTAAACATGACAACTTAAACATAATTGGTGCAGGTTAGGTGTCAACTCAGGTTTTAACCTAGAGCTGTTTGTCTAGGATTCAATTGAAAAGAGCAAAAAGAAAAAAAAAAAAAAAAAAAAAAAAAAAAAAAGACAACAATGTTTCAAAACTTTTACTTTTGAATTATTGAAATTTCATTACAGTTTTTCCTTTTATGTATATCATTAATTTTTACACCCCTCCAAATTTTCAATCAAGTGTATTTTTCTCAACAACATCTAATTAAGATAATTGAATTATGAGTAAAATTAAAAAAAATTAGTAAAAATTTTTGCTAATGTAATTATTTTTCATTTAAAAATCCTAATAGGAAGAAAATGTTCATAAATATAGCAAATTTAAATTAAATATTCTTTTAATTATGAAAAAAAAGGAATAAAGTAGTTGGCGATTTAATGGGAGAATAAAAGGATAATTTTGAAAGTGAAATTGAATTAAATTATTTAGAAATCACATTCAATTCATTTTCATTTAAAACCTATTTTAAGTCACTACAATTCAATCAAACTCAAGCCCAATTAAATTATTTTACATCCAACCCAACTCAAAATTAAGTGGATTGGATTGGATCCTGGGTTTGAACCCAATTTACCCCCAGACCCAACCAAACAAAAGAAGCCCATAATAATATAGGGGAAACACTAAAAGTCTAAATCCTACAAATGACCCTCACTATTTAGGCCCAGACCATGAGCTAAGCCGCTTGTATATCAGCCGAACCCATGTTATCTAGGTCCTTAAAACTTAATTTTGTTTAAGAATATAGCTATGCGAAAAAAAAACAAAAAATAAAAAATAAAAATTATAATAAATTACAATATTATAATTAAAAAAATTATTTTAACTATAATAAAAATTATGAAATTATAATAATGGCAATAATTATTTTTAAACAATCATTATTGATAATTTATAACATATCACATATGTAAAACGATAGCCCGATAAAAGCATAAATATAGTTGTCGGGCATTTTTTTCTTACTATTAAATTGTTATTGTATATATATGAGGATGATTACTTGTCAATAGTGATAACTCTTGAACAATTTTTGTATCGCTAATAGTTAATAACAACAATAAATTAGCTGTAGGCATTGATATTTTATTTAAAGACAAAATTATTAAAGAATAAAAAGGTGAAATCGCTTTGCTTGTTTCTTACTCTATCTGGTGGTCAGGTTCTCATCCTAACACATGAACTAATGTTACAGAGCCTTCAAACCTAAGGCTATGTTGTTTTATATTTTTCCAAAAAAAATTTAATTTAAAAAAAATTAAAATAGAGGCACATTTTTCAATTTTTTTCTCAAAAAACTCAAATTTTATACCAAAACAATTCCTCCAAATTCAACCAAAAAGCCCTATACCCACACCTACCTCCTCATTTTTTCATTCTATCTTTCACAACACTCTTTCATTTATCACTTTTTCACTTCACTCATTTATATACACACACACACACACACACATATATATATATATATATATATTATAATTTTACTAGTTAAAAAAACCCAAAACTTGTGTTTACAAATTTAATTAGACTAATTATTGAGAAAATTAATTAAATATTATTTATGTTATTACTAAATAATTTATTTATTGAATAACATATTAAATTATTTAAATTTACTTATTAATTAAAAAATATATTGGTTATATTTAATAATTAATGTACCAATTAAATTTTATATTTATTCACTTAATAAATAAATTAAGATGTTTTAATTTGATATAATAAATTGATTAATCTTCTTAAAAAAATCTTCATTAAATATTAATCTTCACATTTATTTAAAAATATAATAAAAAATTTGATTATAGGTGATACTTATGTAATAATCTATGAAGTTTAATAAGTTAATATTGTTATGCTTAGAGTAATTATTGAGAGAATTAATTAAATTTAAGTAAAATTATTTTATTATTACTATGTAATTTATTTACTAAATAATATATATTAATTAAATAATGAGTTAAAATAATTAAATAACTTATTAAATTAATTAAACAAATTAATTTAAATAACTTGTTATTTATATATTAATTATATTCCATATTTTATGTATAATTAAATATTACATTTATTTATGTATAAATAATTTAAGATGATGTAATTTCATATAACATAACATTCTTTATTTTTTTAATTTGATGAATCGTTATTAAGTTTTATGTATATAAATTATTAAAAAGTCATTTATTTGAATAAATAACTATGTTTTATTCATACATAAATCATAAGTAATAAATGGTTAAATAATTATATTTTAATTAATAAACAGTAATTAGTTTAGAATTAATGTACAGTCATTAAATTTTTTTATAAGTCGATATTAACAATTATGATATAAGCTTATTTTTTTATAATTAAGATATAATTGTGATTTCATGAAAAAAAACACATAACATATTTTTTAAATTTTCTCCCAAAAATTTATTCCCCAAAACTTTTTTTAAAAAATGGCCAAAACATATAACAACACAGTGTAAGAAATTTACCTTTTATTTTAGGAAAGTATAGTGGCTCTAGCAAGCATTTTCATGGTCAAAGATGGCTGCTCTGAAAAAATTGGACTCCTGTCCATTGCAGGAAAAATGTTCATAAAAGAGCTCGTCACACTAAGTTCCATGCTTTGCTAAAAGGGGTAAAAGCAAAAACAACAAGGTGATTCACTTCTTGTGTGTGTGTGTGTGTTTTCTAAATAATTTTAGAGCTGGATTGCTTGATTTTACAAAAGGGTTTTCCTATGTACTGCTTTGGGTTAAATTGAGTTCAATTTAAGATTGAATTTAAATTTAGAAGATGTTAGGGTGAGCTTATAAGCAGTTCAAAATATTTTATAAGATATTTAAAAGTTTATAAGTTAAAAAAAAGTGTTTAATACTTTTTTTTAAAAATAGCTTATAAAATCATAAAATAAGATGTTAGAAGTTTCTAAATTCTTTTAAAAAAACTAAGGAGGCCCTAATTTATTTTGAAAATCTTAACAAATTCCTTCATTTGTAATAATTTTAATTACAAAATTGTCATTGTTAATATTTTATAAGTTCTAAAATCTTATTTTATTTAAACACTTCAACAATTTATTTTAAAAATAAAATCTAACATTTTATAAGCTCCAAAAATATCTTATAAGATGTTTAAAATAAATTTCAGCAAACACCCTCTTAATCACAAAATTATTATCAAAAAGTAAGTGGAATAATTGACCTGTTAAACTTACGTAAATAGTCGAAAAGGTTGAAGTGTAAAAAAGAATAGGGTTCAAACAAAAATGATGTTAGCATCTATTAAATAAATATGATGGATTTATACATAACGGATTGGACGTCCACAATGTGATACGCGTTAGAACATTTTTAGAGTATTTTGGTGACGTTTTGATTAAAATCTAGATTTTAATTGGATAATACATTTTAGTAAATACATTTTAATGATAGAGATATTTTCATTCATTTTAAGGATAATTTCATCGTTGCCCTCATAATCTCACACACAATTTGGAAAAGGATTAGTGGAATTATCCATCTCAAAATTTGTTTTAATACATAAATATATTTTAACAATGGAATTGATCATCTCTTATCCCTATGTTCTCACCATAGAGAGGTTTCTATTTATCGTGATTTGTTAAATTCGTTCGACTTGTGCATCATTTAGCTTTTTATATTTTATAATAATTTATAATGCAAATCAAACTAATATTTTCTAATATTTAAATTTTGTTTCACTTTAATCCATCGCATTTCATTGATTTCTTTGGAGAAAAATAATTTGTAGACAATACATACTATAGCCTAAAAGTAAAATAATCAAAACATAATTTAGATTTTAATCACTTTCTTCACTTTATAAACATTATGTAACAAACCTTTTTTTTTTTGGAAAGTGGGAATTTTCTTGAAAATTGTGATGTATATTAATTTTTCTTTTAACAAGTAAATTAATAATTTATTAAAATTTAAATTTTAAATGACTATATCACTGAATCAATTAATATTTTAATTTTGTGATACAATTTTATGAACGTGTGTTTGCTATATATATATATATATATTATTATATTGTATAAAATTTATATGTGGTCTCAATGGTTGTCCAAGCTCCAATCAATTATAAATATTTTTTAATTAGATTTGGGTCAAAATACTTTCAACTTAGTGCTTGAATGCTTTTCGAAAATTCAATTCTCTAATGATATTTCAAAAGCTTTGATGCAAATAATTGACAATGGGCATGGAATCATTAAATTCCTCTAATCTGCAAAACTAAGTGACAAATAAATAGTACTACAAAATTCTTTATGCTCTCTATTCGTATAGAATTCACATTAACTTAATAAAGAACTATGAAAAAGGAAAAATAAAAATGATTTTGTTGTCACCAAATAAATAATAATCAAAGACCCCGATAAATTGGTTGATTAATTATTTAAAGAAAAAAAAATTGTGAATAAAATTCATTATAAAAACATCAATCACCACTCTAATACACTTGTTTAAAGTATTATTGCAATTATTAGAGTTAAACATGCATGTTTCTCTACTAAAAGATGATTTTGGATTACATTTTTATTATATTTTTATTCATCCATAAAAGTTATAATTATAATTATAAAGATTATCCAAACTTTTTCACTAATAATATAAATCCCACCCCACCCCACCTTCAATATTCAATCTTGTTTGAAAATATGAAAACTATGAAAATTGATTTGAAGGGCTATAAAATTACAAAAATAACCTTATGCACTTTATGAACTTTAGAATGATTAAATCCTAAAGAATATAGTATGATTTGGCCATAGTTTGAAGCAAACTAAAGAAAAAGTGAGTAAGAGTCCAATCTTAAAAGTTGGAAACAATGTTGGAATAGAAGTCAATGTCATATGATCATTGGTTAGAAAAGTTTTTCTTGATTTTTATCGAGTGGCTTTGAACGTAATTATATTCTTTTCCCATTTATTGAGGTTGTGTCTTTTGAACCATCCCACAAGACCAAACCCTTTTCCACACAAGTTCAACAGCAATTCTAAGAATCAAGAAAAGTGGCCTGCCGTTCACTAAAAATATTAAAAACAAATAAATAAATGAAGAAACTAAAAAGAAAAAAAGTGGTTCTTATAATTCTATTGCAGCATTATTCCTAACTTCAACGTTGAATTTCTTGAGCTAATGTCGAGTAAGTCGAAAGGGTAGAACTAATGTCGAATGGGTCGGGAAAAGATTTATCAATTGATACTGATATATGTTGAAAGTAGTTAATAAAGCTCAAGCTCGAAATAATCCTTCAAAATTTAAATTGATTTTTTCTGTGTTTAAGACATGAAATAAAAAATATGATTAGAATTTATTGAGATATACAATTAGAAAAAAATTTGGGGTTGAATATATAATTATAAAAAATATCTCCATATCAATTAAATTAAACAAAAACCAATTAAGTTAATTAATTAGAAGTAGTACTTTCCCATTTTCTTCTCCACCAATAGTGGAAATAACTTTTCTTTTCTTTTCTCTTTTTTTTTTTACATAAATTTGTAGCCATGTTTTCTTTGAGTGGATAAGTGAACGTACATCAGATCGATGGATCGTAGGGGAGGAAAATGCATTTATAAATACAGTTGTACGAGAAGTGGGGAGTGACAGCGGCTGGATTTGTGGGATTAGAAAAAGTTCTTATATACATTGGGTGTGAAAATATGAAATTTGATATTAATGCGAGTTTCACAATTTGATATTTTTACACATAGTCCATGTGCTTTTTGTTACTATTAAAATTTTTGGGGCTAGTTTGATTGGGATATAGTATTTTTATCTTACTTTATTATTTATTTAGTTTGAGTGATAATAAATACTCAGATTCTTATGAATATAAAAAATCCGTGTTTATATGTGAAATTCTTATGATAAATTAATATACTATCATCATAAATTTATTTATCATCCCAATCAAATTATATTGCTCTAATAAAAAATTACATAAATTATTATATGATAAATAATCATAAATTATACTATGAGTAATAATACTAATCTCCACCTCTCGATATTCAAATTAAGAATATTCCTTTTTATCCTTTGAAATTGGTCAAAATTATTGAAATTTATCAAATAACCTTCGGCACTCACCTTCATTATCTCTCTTGATTTCATAACTCTCTTGATTTGCAAAGCTCTTTTGCAGGTCATTCTTTACCATTATCACTTTTACTCGTTTTATCTTAATTGTCTCTCTCAATTCTCATTCAATTTCTCTTATAAAATCACCCTTTTCCTCGACTGCATGCTGATCTCATCAATATATGTGAGAATAATTTAATAAGTTTATTAAAATTTTAGTA
>JACGDI010005438.1:217321-247751 GCA_014898725.1 Jacaranda copaia
CAAAAGTGCGTTTTTAAAGAAAACAATTGGCATCAAAGTAAAGCTGTAAAAGTGCATTTTTTAGGATATATATATTAATTTGTTAATGCTGTTTTACGCTTCAATGATTAATCCTTAATTACGAGGTTAGAACTTCTGGATACATCGAGAAGAGGTTCGCATTTCGGAACTTTTGTACCAAGCTAGGTTGGTGGCCTGGCCTGGCCTGGCCTGTTGATGTTCAGTTTCAACAAATGGAGTCCACAAGAATCCATCCTGATTTTTATGATTTCTGGAAAAATAGATTTGATCTGAATTCAAAAGGAATATATGATTGTATTTCAGTTCCAGCTGCTAAGAAAAGCTAAGGTAGTGAAATTCACGTCCACTAAATTCAAGTCAGTTCGAAAAACATAAATTACATTTAAAAATTATTGAAGGTTGATTTAACGAAATTCTCTTATTATTATTATTATTAATTGATTTTTTTATATATATTTACCCATACACGCATGATAGGATTTTTCGTGGTCCAAATCATGAATTTCATAAGTATATGTGTGGAGGTGATGTTATTGAGCGAATTGGCCACTTGTTATTATTATAAACTAAATTAGCAGGAGAACTACGCTACTTTATTTTTATGACATCTAATGATTGAGAGGGTGTCTGGCTAAATTCATTTAGAATATCTTATAGGTTTTTATATTTTATAAGATATTTTTTAAGCTTATAAGATATTAGATTTTATTTTTAAAATAAATTGTAGAAGTGTTTGGATAAAATAAGATTTTAGAATTTATAAGGTGTTGATAATGACAATTTTGTAATTAAAATAATTCAAAATAAATGAGCTTTTTAAGATCTTACAAATAAATTAGGTTCTCTTTATTTTTTTTTAAAAAGTTTATAAGCTCTTAACATCTTATTTTAAAATCTTATAAGCTTTTTTAAAAAAAAAAATTACAAAACACTTTTTATCAACTTATAGACTCTTAAATATTTTATAAAATATTTTGAAAAATTTATAAGTTCACTCGAACACCCTCTAAGATTCACTTACTTACATGCCTAGTTACAAATTTAAATCAAATTAAAGTTTGAATTAAAATTTCCTTTCCATTTTTACTGAACATGCTTTCTAAATTTGGCTTTTCTAATAAATCGTGCACATAATTATGACGAAAAAGAGCTCATATGCTTGGTGTGTTTGAATTAGTAATGATACACATAATTAGAATAAATAGTATGTTTTATGTATTTTATCTAATATTTATTTGTATATTTTAAATAATTGGATATCCAACTTTGTTTGTTAGTTTGACATGACTATTTTATTTGATAAATTATAATTTATTTCTAATTTAAATTAGAAAATAAATTACACCCGAAGGCCTTGATACACAAATCAAATTTAAACTTAAATACATACCAAATCATAACTTAATAAGATCTTTTAAAAATAAATTAAATATTAAAATTAAATTGAATTATTTATCTATAATATTATATCAAAACAAACAATCGAGTTTATACAGTATAAAGAATATTACAAATAGAACAGGACAAGAGTAATTGGACCATAGCTCGTTTAATCCAATACATTATAGAAATAAGTGGAAGCATGTAGGCGCCGGACAAAGGCAAAACCACCTAAACATAGAAAATAATAATAGAAAAATAAATAAAGTAAAAAAAAAAAAGGTAATTAAGTATGATAATCTTTTATCCTTTTCTAAAAAAGATATGGATGGCGCATCGGATGTGATTGCTCTACTAAATTTTCTGGCTTTCTTGGAAATTCCGAAGGCTTTACTTACTAATATATTGTTTATTATTATACTTTCATATTAAGGAAATTCCTCATTCCACCTTACAATTTTCTCACTTCTTATGAATTTTTTTTATAGAGAATATTTAGATGAATTTATAAACTTCTCAAAAATTTTATGAAATTCCTAATAATTTATAAGATGTTGTAAAAAATTTGACAAAATTTAAAAAAAAAAAGTTTAGAAGCTCCAAAAATAAGACAGTATGATCTTATAATTTTTTTATCTTAATGAAAAAAGAAAAAATAAGAAATTTTAAATTATTTCAATTTTAACTATCATTAAGATTTTATAAATCCTAAATTCTCATTTTATTCAAATATTTTAAAAATTTAATTTCACCAAATAAGAATTGCTATTTTACAATGTTTTATAATTCTCTAATATCGTAATTTTTGATTTTTTTTTGTTCCTATTGCTTTCCATCGTATGTAGAGTTATGGAAAGGAAAGTAGTCTAAGGTAAGGCGTGAAGCCTAAACACCTAGATCTAACCCCTTGAACAATGTTTGAAAAATTAGATTGTTCATTAATCGAAAAATTTACTCATTTACTGTTCATTGGTTCAACCGTCGATTGGATCATAGTTGAACCGTGATGTCATAATTATGAAAAATATATATATTTATATTATATATATCACTTAAAAATTAATAAAATATCAAAATATAAAATATAAAGAGTTTAAAGGATATTGTCTAATGTTACAATCTAAATTTCACAATTCATATTATAAATAATTGCAATAATTTAAATATATCAAGTTTAAAGTTTAAAATTGAGAGTGTGTAAGTTAATTCTAAATTCTAAACTCTAAATTAAAGCTTATTTTTTACTTTTAGATAACTTGTAAAATATACATTAACCTTTAAACTTTGTATTTAAACCCAAAAAAAACTAAAAAAATAATTTTATTAAAAATTAAATAAAAAAAAGGGTCCGGTTCAACGGTCCAACCTGCCGGTTTGAACGATTTTTACAAAATATAATATTTTTTTATTTTTTTAATTTTTTGAGAAAATCGGATTGGTTCACCGGCTGATTGACGGTCCAACCGATTGATCCGATCCGATTTTTTAAACAGTGCCCTCAAGAAAGCACTCTTGTCTTGATTTAGCCGATTGAGTTCTTTTTTAAAAAATATCTTACAAAATATAAGATGTAATGAAATTTTTTTAAATAAATTTAACTAATCATTCTGTTAATTTACCATTATTTCGCCACATTTTTTTTCAATAAATTAATTTATTTAAATTAGTGTCGATTCATTACACAAGTTAACCCATAAAAAGTTAGTAGCAACCATCCAATTTTTTTTTTTTTAAGTTTTTCATGGAACAATAAAAAGAATAATTCCCTGAAAATTATCTTCATTTTTTCACTGACCAACAAGAAATCCCTTTTCTCCCCCAACCTTAAAAATGACACCCAAATTGTAAGAAAAACACCACTGTAGATTAAACAGGTTTTAACTTTTAACAACAGCGTACTAAAATGGCAGCATTGGTGAAATCAAAGCCAAACAGAGAGAGAGAGAGAGAGAGAGAGATGATGGCATTTTTCACAGTATTTTGCTGCACACAGCTGGACCTGGAGAGAGCTGGATTTGGACGTTTATGGAATTCCTTCTCCACCCCACATGCCTCATCACCCTGCTGCGCCTCCCAACAACTCTTAACAGTAGATTCCCCAAATCCCTTCACCTTTTGCCCCCCTTTTTCGCTTTTCCACCCATTAAACAATTTATTTCTCCATTTTCTTGAACCCTGCCCACTCTTTCCTCCTATAAATCAGCCCTCCCCCGTTTCCCAAAAACCTCTTCCTCTTATTTCTTCTTTCCTCCCTATATTTCTTTGGTTCCTCTCGTTTTCTTCTCATTTCTTGGGGATATTCTGCCCATTTTCCTTTTTAGAGGTTTTCTGGCTGTCATTCTGCCGAAAGAAAGAGAGTTTCTGGAACCCTTTTCATTTCATCTATCTATCTATCTATATATAATCTTGATGCTGCAGATATTGTTCTTGATGTTTGAGATCCATGTCTCCTGTACTCAGTGAAATCCTCCGGTCCGGTTTTATGATTAATTCTTCCCTCAGGCGAAGGACTCATCTTGTTCAATCTTTATCTGTTGTATTTCTATACTGGTTCTACGTTTTCTCCAAACTAGTCTCTCAAATCAACCCCTCAAACTTATATTGTATATGTGTAGCAGTACATGTAGATCCTAGCAAATAGAAGCAACTATTTTGATCCAAGATTTGGTTATAATTTGCACAAAATACAACGACCTTGGAGATTTTTTTTTAAAAAAAAATGGCCTCCTCAAGTGGGACTTCTTCAGGTTCTCAAGAGATTCAAAACTCCGGCAAAGAGGAAGATTTACAGCTTCTGGTGGACCAGAGGAAGAGGAAGAGAATGCAATCCAATCGGGAGTCGGCGAGACGATCCAGGATGAGAAAACAGAAGCATCTGGATGATCTGATGGCCCAGATTGCTCAGCTGAGCAAAGAAAATAATCAGATTTTGAACAGTATAAATGTCACCACACAGCACTACGTGAATATGGAGGCTGAAAACTCAGTCTTGAGGGCTCGGATGATGGAGCTGACCCAGAGACTCCAATCCCTGAATGAAATTTTGAACTACATCAACTCTTCCACGGCCGCCTGCGGCGGCGGCGGCGGGAGCTGCATATTTGAGGCTGAGGAGGAGTTCCAGCATCAGGGATTTGGGGATAGTTTCTTGAACAATCCATGGAACTTGATGGGGGCTAATCAGCAACAGCCCATTACGGCATCTGCTGAGATGCTTCATTATTATTGATGACAAATTTGGGATTTGTGGGGATCTAGAAATGGACGATAATTTTATGCCCATTTCTAGGTTGTCGGTGTGATTTGAGTAACGGGGGGAGAAATTGTAGTCCTTAATATTTAGTATAATTAGAAAAATGGGATTAAAGGATTAATCACATAAATAGTTTCATTATTAAGGAATCCCTTGAACGAGAGAACTAAAAGACAAGTCAAAAAAGGGTTTTGAGGAATTCAAGGTTGTGAATGTAAAATTTCAAGTTGTACTCTATTTAGTGCCTCAAGTTGATCTAGCGTTTCCTAATAATCACTCCTTTATTTTGTGTATTTGATTTGATTCAATATATGTTTTATTTTTTATTTTAATATTTATATATCGAACGTATTTGATTTATAATTAATTATTCTTATAAAATTCTTATAATGTGTAACTACAAATAAAAAAAAATTGTTTGAAATAAAGAATCTTATTTTAGGTTCATAATACCAATATTTATTTATTTAATTTATAAGGGATATTTTTATCAAGCAATGAATAAAACTTTATAATAATATTTTTAAAGAGGACATGATTAAATCAAATACGCGCTTTCTATCTTTGAAATTTAATTGCTTGTCAAAGGATAAAAATGTTTCAATACTAATACTTTTTATCTCCACAAAAACATGAATTATTTCAATATTAAGTATTGGATGATCAAAGCATGTAGCCAGCTATGAAGATATAAAGCTAACAAGAAATGAGATTATTGTGCCCTTTAATCTTTTCTTGTTTGGTGGAGAGTAAATGATTCTAAGTTGCTTTTATGATGCAAGTAAAAGTTGCCATGGTAATATTTTGCTAACTATATTTTTCTTCTCCAATAGTATAGATCAAACTATGCTTTACATTTCAATTATTCTAATAGTGTGCAATTATTTATTATATTAGTGATCTCATTGTTAAGCATAGTTAAACCACTTTAAACATCTTTTTTTAACTTTTGTCCTTAAAGTTGGTGCAGTGTGCTTTAATGTGTGACATCATAGGCAGAGCTTATTTAATAATTTCAAGATAATAAAAACACTTTGGGACTTGGGAGTAGTGATTATGTTTTCCCGAATAATTTTGTTTTGGACAAATATAATTACATACATTTATTTTTTTAAAAATATTAAAATAAATTTTTTCAAAATACTTTTTTTATTTTTTATTTTTTTTTAAATTTTTCTATTTTTTAATATATACATACGTATATATTATATATTTTTTATTATTATTTTTAGAATAAAAAAATTATTCAATTCTATTTTTACCTCAAAAATCCAACTAAAAAGTATAGATTTGACTGCTATAATAAAAAATGTCTCCCACCAAAATATAAACAAACATATTAAAACTTCCCAAAATAAATTTTTAATTATTCCCCAAAATATAACTAAAAACCCATTACATTTTCCAATACAACTTTTACATTCTTTAATCCCACTTTCAATATTCATTTTTCAAAACACATATTAAAATCACACACAAAATATAACCAAAAATTGCCTTTAGTAATATTTGGTTATATTTTGTATGTTTTGGATTATGTATTTTGAGAGAACGAGTTTTGGAGAATATGATAGATGTTTATTCATATTTTGGGAAATAGTTAGGATATTATTTTGGAGAAATTTAGTATTTTTGTTTATGTTTTGGAAGGATATAATTTTTGCTGTAGTAGTTAAATCAATATTTTTTTATTAGGTTTTTAGGATGAAAACGAAATTGAATAATTTTTTATTATAAAAATAATAAAAAAATATATATGTATATGTGATGATTGGATGTGATTTTTTTAATTGTAAAAATAATGATAAAATATTATAACATGTATATATGTATGTATACAAAATTTTTAATAATAAGCCAATTAATTTAAAAAAGTATTCTCAATATTGGTATGTAGTATTTTGTCAAAAAATCAACTCATATGTTTGGTTACATTCTACCAAAATGAACATATTTGGACAAAATATAACCAAATTGGAACAAAAACTATGCTATCTATGTGCATGTGAGTACAAGAAGCCCTCAAATTCAGCTTTATGAGCTTTCAAGCACCTATATTTAAGCTCGAGTTTAAATTCAACTTTATTCAAACCTATTTGCTAAGCTCGCAAGCTCGCTTGATTATTTTTGTACCTTAGGAAGTGTTGAATTATTATTTATTAAAAAGAAAAAAAAAAAGAAAACACACTCACATATGAAACGCAGAGAAATCTCACTTAGTCATGCCATCATGTTCGATAAATCCCATAAAGAAATTGAAGCAAGACAAGCTTTCCTTTGAAATCATGAGATCATCTAATTGAACACTTTTCCTTATCATATGATACAAGGCAATATTGTAAGGGGCCGTCACATCTACATACACTCATCCATAAAAAATGCAGCTTGAGAAAAACTATGCAAAGAGCACGTGACATATATTTTGATCAGCTGGGTTGGGGGAGAGGGAGGGTTGAAGGGGTATGAGAGAAACGATTCTGGATATCATATTTTTGCGGGCTAAAAGTTCTCCCGAGTACATTAAACATGCCTTGTGAACTAGTTAGACCTCTCTTCTTGCCTTTTGCAGAATCTCCTTCAGAACCAAGGAAATTCTATGTGACATATGGTGTTCTAGAAACATCTCTTTGACGCTAATGTAACCCTTCCTTCCCACTGTCGTTCTCGTTTCTACATTTGTGGCTAGTTGAAGGATATTTTCAGCAAGAGGTGTTACACCCTCTTTTCCAGCTGGGTGCAACCAACCTGTTGTGCCATTTACTACAATCTCCATTGTACCTCCTGCAGCAGTACCCTAATTATACGACATACAAGCTTAGCGATGTTTGTAGGATAATGACAATTGGAATTGAATTCCATTGGCAAAAAGATAACCCACCAAGTCAAAAGATGAGTACTTGTCAAAAATCAAGAGGATTATTTTTTGACATAATTGGAATTTAGGGGAAAAAATTTGAAAAATCCATGCAAATCATATACGTATCATTGTTGATCACTAGAAGCTGGTGGCCAATGAAAGCATTTCCCATTAACTAAAGAATACAATTCCTCCAAACAATATGGCAAGTGGTGTTCCCTTATAACTTAATTTCTGTGTAAGACAAGATTGTGGAAAGGAATGGATGAAAAGGTGCTTTATAACTTAATTTCTGCATAAGACAAGATTGACACCCCACCCACCAACCACCCAAGCCCCGTATTCAGGTGCTAACAAGTGGGGAGGGTATCTACTAGTTTCCTTGGACTCTTTAGCCTGCGGTAATGTACGAACTTAATAGGTAGTACAGTAAAGTTGTCCTGATAATAGCGCATACATTTGCAAACATTCAACATTTGAAAATGAGACATGGGAAGGCCATAGTGAAATGCATTCAAGATCAAAAAAGAGAAAAACCAGTTCACAGAACTCACCAATACAGGCAGCTGAAAAGCCATAGCTTCAATGGTTATCCTCCCAAAGCACTCTCCACGTGCCTACATTAGACAAAATTTTATTATTTCCCGAGTACAATAGACAAAATCAATCATCTATCTATCTATCTCTCTATCTATATATATGCAAGTGAATCATATTTCTCAAAACTGCTGCCAGATTACCATTCTAAAGTCGGTGATAAGAACACCAGCTTATACTCGTAACATCAAGAAAGCTATTTATATTTTCCCAATCTTTTCTATGATATTAACTTAATATTAACATTACAAGGAAAGGTTTCTTGAAGCAAGGAAGGTTCATACAAAAGTCATTATGCTTAATCACTAATTCATCACTGTAAATGTTGGCCTTTTCCCATCTGTTGATAGCTGAGTCCCATCTGTTGATAGCTGAGTCTAAAACCAACAATATAAGCTGGTTGACCACGAAAAAGTGAAATTCAAATTCCATAAGCTGGGCTACCCAACCTGGAAGAATTAAATTTGTCTTTGTTATTTTACCAGCAGCATGTTCTAAGATTTTGGGGGACAAGGATGATTTGGAAATTTGGGTAGGAGACACCCAGTTGTGGACATGATCCAGCTACCCAGCTGTTTGAAAACTAATTGACAGCCAGTTTATTGTCCACTTTGGCTTTGAAACCATTAGTTTGAATGGAAAAGTACTCCACTTTAATTGTAATTCATATGAACAATAGATATTCAAAATGAATCACAACAGAGGAAACAACTAAAGCTTTAGAAACTGATAAAAGAAATACATGGTTTCCACTTTCTTTCATTTCACCCTCAGCAAATGACATCAATCTCATACAGGTTAAATACTTCAGAAACTACCACAAACAACTCATGAATGAGCACAACGAAGAAACTGTCAATAGATATCCGTTAACGAGAGTCCATTAATGAAAGAGGGGATATGACGACATTAAATTGGAAAAGTAAGCCCCTTGGTAATGTCAAGTGATCAATGAAACATAGGTACTGTGTGCCATGGAATCAAATCATCAAACTATAAATCCACAAGTACCTGAGAATTTTGGATAAGAACATCTACCGAAGCCAGATAAGGAGCAACATTCAGTGTTTTGTTCACAAAGTGCACACTGTCCTGAATTTTCTTGTCAGCAACAAAGTTACGCAGTTCTGTTTCAAATTTAGTCTGGGCACCCATGTCACTCCCCACTATAACTGCATGCATTGGTGGCACTTTCAGTTTCCTCTCTTGGCTGAGTTGCAGAGCTTTATAGAAAGCTTTAAGAAATAGATCCTGACCTTTCCCTCGGGATACACCTGCAGCAATGCAGCATCTATAGCGTAAATTTAACCACAAAAAACATATTGGCTCTGTTTGGTTACATTCTCCCAAAACAAAAATCAAACATGTACCTTTCTTTTCTCCTAAAATGGGTTCCTAAAATAGTCAGATTGTCCTTGCAATTTAATTGGCAAATGACCAAAAATTCCATATTCTTTACATCACAATCATTACCAATTACATATATATATATTTACATATCACAATATTTTATTATTATATCATAATAAAAAAATACTATTAAAATCCATTTATACCCTCAAAACTCAACAAAAAAGCCTTAATTTGAATGCTATAGTAGAATTTGTCTCCTTCCAAAACATAAACAAACATACCAAATTTTCCCAGAACAATTTTTTTACTATTTTCAAATCATAAACAAACATACATCACATTCCCCAATACAAATTTCACATTCTCCAACTCCACTCCCAAAACATATAATCTAAAACACATAATTTATAAACAAACATTACTATTATCTTTCTTACAGAGCCAATACAATGCATCAAAATTAACTTCTCTTGCAGTGATAACAAATGCCACTACTTGGTAAAATGTTCAGAAACTAAACAATTATGAAGCATGAAGTATTAGGAATTTCAAGTTGAGACACAAGCGTACTGTTGATAATGGCAAACAGAAGATCATCTTTTCGTACTCCAAGTGATTCCCTAATATGCTCTCGAAGGACCCTTCTCGCTACACCATCTTCAGCTACTTCCATCAATTCTTTGCTATTGCCAAGGTGCACAACATAGGTATCAGGCATCTTAATTCTGCACCATTAGAAGTGGAAGACAATATAATCTCTTATCATAGCTACAAGGAGAAACCAGAAAATAAGAACCCAAAGAGAAACATTCCGGAAAATTCCTGCAAACCTTACGCTGTTAAAGGAACTGAATAATAAAGCAATGAAGTAACTTAAATGGGACACATTAGAAGTGAAAGAATATACTCTCTTAACATTGCTACAAGGAGAAACTAGAATAAGAACCAAAGAGACACATTCAGGAAATTCCTGCAAAGAATGCACTGTTAAAAGAGCTGAAGAATATGCACGCTTTGTTGGTGCTTCTGGTGGGAATTATGCTTGAAATGGTCTTGAAACAAATAAAATCACTAGTATTCCATATAAGATGTAAAGTAGCATACCCTAATCGCTCATGAGTCCTGTTCTTCCAGTAGTCAGCAGTAGTGTGAGAATCAATCATGGCACCTGCAACAAAAGGGAGGTGCTTAACGTACTCCAGTTTAAAGTAATGTCCTCGCATTTCATGAATCCACCACAAAACCTTGGGGAGTACACGAAGCACATTTTCTTTGAGCACAGCATCCAACCACTTGCCAGCCACAGCGGTATTTAAAATGACTAGATCAGCTTTAAGGGCTGTATCAACAGCTTCGTGGTCCTTTGCAGATGCAACCTGCATTGAATAACAATCAACCATTATGATTCTAATGCAACAGTGGCAAAGGAAGTTGAAGAATAATGGTCAATTATCCAAATCTCAAGATATGAACTTCTTTATACCTCCACTCCTCTGTCCATCATCCTTTGCTCCAAACTGTAAATCACTTCATCAGGTTCAGCGGGCTTTTGATTAGTGATCCAGACAACCCGTGTGTTAACAGCTCTTAACAAAAAGGCAAGCTCCATTAGTAGTAAAGGCCCACCTATGAAAATTTGTTGAAAAATGAAATTAGCATTCTATAGTCTCTCGTATGCAGATTTTTGTTCAAAAAGATGTCTTTTCTAAGCAATTTCCTACACTAATCAGCATTGTAGTACATCACACACTACTGGAAGATAATCTTGTTCGCATATAGGAAGTTTAACAACTTAAAACTCTTGTACTAAACAATTTAACAAGGCACCTTAACAACATTGAACTATATAGGTTAGTGCCTCAAATTGACCATACATACTGACAAAATCAAGCAAATAAACAGTACAAAATTAAATCTTCTCATCCTATCCAAACTAAACAATTCCTGCATTTCTCATCGAAGCAATCAATAGTTTATCTTGTTGCCGTGGTGGGAACCCATTCTCAACATTAAGCAATGACATTTTTAAATCATACTTCCTGTTAACTGGATTCAAATAAAAGGAGCGAGCAGAAAACTTAGAGTACCAGAGAGCGAGAGCTCGTGGGACACCATGAGTACGAGCTTTGATTTCATGAAACTGAGCGGATTTTCTTCTTTCTCTTTCGAGTCGAATGAGTGAATAGGAGTATTGAAATTGTTGTTGTCAGGGTAATCGCGAGAGTTGCAGGAATTGAATGAGGCTCCAATGAAGAAGGCAATGGCGGTGGAGAGAGCGACGCATAGTAATATCATCAACGACCATCTCTTCTGGACTGAAATTAACGACGTTGCCGAATGCCTGGCCATTATTCCGTTCATCCACAGCCAAGAGTACAACTAAAGATCAAACTCCCGTCAAATCGATGCATTTAGGGCGCCATAATTTGGTACTTTATGGGAATTGGAGAAAATTTATTACTGCAACACTGCTCAATGTCTGATTAGATCTAAACCTTCACACTCCACTGCCAAACTGCTCATTCCACAGAAACGACATCGTACACTTTTAATCAATTCTTTTTGTATTTTTCTTTTACGTTCTGAATTAGAGGAGATAATAAATTAAAAAGGTGATTTCATAAAATAGAAATTGTAATTATTAGTGGTATAAGGGCTCATTTTTTTTAAAGAACATTATAAATGACGAAATTTATTCTTTTAATAAATTAATATTATCATATTATCAAATTAAGCAAATTAAAATACAACACAATCAAATACATATAAGATCTTTCAATAAGTTAATATTATCATATTATCAGATTAAGAAAATTAAAGAAGTATAATACAATTAGATGCGCATAAAGTACACAACGGTGCCCATTCTGGGTAGAACACGAAACCTCCCGCATAATAGAGGAAATTAGTGTCACTGAATGTATAAGGGCACATTTAGTTTTTGTATCTAGTAGGATATTTTATTTTTATATGTATATGCTATTAAAGATTCTTTATAATTTGAACTTTAAACTCATATATATATATATATATATATATATATAAATGTGAGGATGAAAAATTAATTGATTATTTAAAATTAAATAGGATAATGTGATGTAGAAAAGTAATTGATTTATCCTGTTTTTGTCATATTTTAATTTAAAAAAGAAGATAAAATATTAGACTAACTAATTTGGCATAGGATTCTGGATTAAAAAAACAGTAGAATAATTTATATTGGCACAAGGTGTTTTATTTTTTTCACTTTAATAAATCTGAAAAATGTCCCTAAAGATATAAAATGTAATTCCACTGACTTTACAAGATACACAACAAATAATTGAAGAATTTGGTTTATTGAGTTTCGATTCTTTATTTGTAAAAATATTTTATTTCATATTCCATTTTATAAACACGTGTCAAATGTATTAATATTTTCTTATAACAATACTTCTTTTTGGATTATGACACTTTGACATATAATGACAAACTATATAGAAAATAAAATATAATTTAGAATAGAAGATTCAAAATGGGAATAATACAATCCTATATAGAATTAATGCTTCATATAGAGTTAATTGCATACATAAATGACAGAATTTTCTTTGCTACAAAAGAAAAGAACATCTTCAGACCACAAACAGATGCACACACAAAGGAAAACAAACTTAAATCTTCTCAGTTCACTCTGCGGCAATTTTTCCTGATTTCACCTTTGGAACCAATAAGAGGACTAATGCTTCCCATTTTAACCATAGATTTGGCAAACTGGTGGAAGAAAAGAGCTTCATTTTCTGCATAGCTTCTCACCAATTCCATAGTTTTCCGGACATTTCCAGTAAGCAGAACTTCGTCTGAACTTAGCAGTCCTTTTCCCCACAATATCAGCTTGAAGTATGTGTTGTCAAATCTCACGGGGGAAGAAACATCCAGAGGAGAAATATTATTATCACCACCAACTTTAGGACAGGCAGTTTTGAGGCCATTGTAATAGTTCTTCTCAAGGGTCGCATCTGGTTGGTTGTTCCCATTTTGGTTGTATAGCCTTTGTCTGAATGTCACACATCTTGCCACTCCTATTGTGTGGGCTCCTGCAAAAATAGAATCAGGTTTTAGATAAAACACAGTTTGGATAGCAAAAGCTTATGATTTGAACTTTATTTTGAGGAAGGGATCTAACCAGAAAGAGCAACAAGATCTTCTTGATCAAGGCCTTGGAGCCTGAATTTTGCTATGAGTGTTTGGATGGTGGAATTAGGAGCAGGGATGTTAGTGTTGGATTTACTCAGGCTTGCTGTTCTTGAGTCCCTTCTCCCTAATGGCACTTCCCAATGAGGTCCACCACTCTGTATGCATCATCATAATCATCATCATCATCACAAAATTTAATCACTTGCATAGATTACCAAGTTCGATTAGTTATTTGATTGAAAAAACGAGGTATTATTAAAGAAGATTTATGGGGTAGAGCCCCGATTGCTCCTCCTGGCTATGCATGCTAGAACGTCAGATTCTAACACGTGATCAGCTCAGACTAGTTCTAGTGATCCATTAACGTCCTAGATGGGGCTATTGTAAACAGTTTCATTGTCATGCTTTCCAGTTTATGCTTATCCTATCTATTTTAGGTTTTATTTGCACTGATACTTAACTTCAGCGTTATAGTTTTCATGCATCCTTCTACTAATTTGGGCATCGAAGGGATGTCGCTAGGCTATCCTAGCATTCCTAACCTGTCTTTGCTTTCATGACTGGATCGAGTTCTGAGATCTGACATGAATTCCATCCAAATGAACAGAAGATTTTCATAATTATACCATAAAGAGAGATTGATTTTTGTTATGGGAAAGAGCAGCTTACTAGGACTGTAGAATCCCTGGCAGCAAGAGCAAGAATGTCTGCACAAGAAACAGTGTGAGGGCAAACTTGCTCCAATTTAGCTTTGATTTCGTCAATCACTTCAAATCCCCTGAGGGAATTCTTGTTGGGCCCTGAATTCTTCTCACTCGCTATTATCTGGCTATCGTCCAGCAATACTGATGCATCACAGCCCTGTGCAATAGGACAGAAGTTTAGAACCAAGAAAATGCATAGAGAAGGAAACGAAAGGAAAGGAAGCCAGTCCTAAACCTCCACAAAGCAGTCATGAAAATGGAGCCTGAGCAAAGAGGCAGCCATTCTTGAATCTTTGGCAACAGCATTTTCCAATACAGACATTATGATTTCATTAGCTTGTGGGCATGAAAACTGGTAGAATTCTGGGGTAAGACCAGCGTAGCCTCCTCCTGTCCCAAAACCCGAACCAGGGAAAGCTTCCTGCTGAGAGCAAGAGAGTAAAGCCACTGCCATGAGGCTGCAAAACAGCTTGAGAGAAGCCATTGACTATCAAACACGTCGTATTTCTTATGAGTTTCTTGTGCAGCATCCGTTTATTTATATAGAACTGAAATAGTAATATCAACTGCTCTGCTATGTACCAAATCCCACTTGGTGTTTACACAAATATGCCTCTTATGGATATTGGCTGACTACGTCAACTTTGTTGTGTATGTCGAGTTAGAATTCCGGGACAGTGTTTTTGGTTTTAGTTTCACCTGCTCCATGAAATAAAATATGTCAGCCACGTTCTGTTGCTTTGATCAGTCTCCAAACGAAGCTAATTTTGGCAAATTACCTTGCCAGAAGTGGTAAAAGTTCTCATGATCAATGTTTTTTTCTGGATATTAAATAGGAACACTCTTAAATAACCTGAAACGACAGGCCTTGAGCTTAAGGACAAATCAGAAAAGAGGGGTAAGATAGAGATTGCTCCAGACAGTAAATAAGATTTATTCACAAGAAATAATGCAGTTGTATCATAGTACAATAGTTTGCTGAAGCCAAATAGATTACATTATGTGAAGAGTAAATAGATTATGTCCACCTCCCTCGATGTTTCTAGGAAATTTCTGTTCGGAGAAGCTTCAAAAAGGAAATGAGACAGTTGTTTCTATATACAAAGATGTGAGTCAAATCCAGAGGAAAGATTACTCTAGGTGCTTCATTTGAGCCCCAAGCTCTTATCTGCTGGGAACGAGAGTCGGTTCCCACTTGCCTCTGTAGCTGTAAGCATCAACCAGAATAAGAACAGCAACGATCATGTCTTCTTCAGACACTCCAACGGGAAGCAAGCTAAGAGATGCAAGTTTGTCTCATTGGAGTGAGAAGCCTTGCAAAGCGGAGTGGAACATGGGCTCTAACCAAAGCTCCATTCTCAACATATTCCTATCAAATGATTATTGAAACATTAAAGTTTCTGGGATTACTATGAGTTTTAAGAAAGAACTAAATTAAATTGGATAATGAGACACGAGTGGACAGAACAACATCTCAGAATGCTACAGACTTTATCATTGCATTGTCACAAATGCACTAATTTACTCCTACAGCAGATAAACTCCTGGCCATTACTTTTATGCGACAATTGAAAGAAAGGATCAGAACAAAAAGCATATTCTTACTGATGATCTTTAACACCCTCTTTTTCCATAACTTCAGTTGACACCACTTTTTCAGACAGTTCTATCTGAAAACTATCTTCTTTTCTATTGTATTACATGACATTTAAAGAGTCGACAAGATTTTATTTGAGCAAAGATAAATTATGTTACTAGGTTTTTCTAAATCATTTTTTAGAGTATTGGTATCTTTCCCTCCTTATCCTGCAGCACACGACTCATTTCCTCAGATTCCAAAAGATAGAAATCAATTAGATTGTTTGACAAAAGTGCCAGGTGAAATCCTAGGTTCTTTGCTTTCTCTTTCTTCATACCATATTTACAATGTTTGAATGGAGAGCCTTTTTGTCTATTAAGAATCATATTGTCACATTCTAATTACATCCTGAATGATAATATCAGATAAAATTGTGCAGGAGAAAAATGTCCGAAGTTCAAATATTTTCCAATCACATCTGTTGATAAATGTACAAGTTGCAGACCCTCAAAACTTCAGGAAGAAAGTGTGTATAGAAGTAGCAATATGAAAAAGAATGCTTACAGTTTTTTCAACCATGCCAACATGATGTAGGGTGCTTAGGAGTTCTCCTTTGTCAAAGGGAATCAGAGCTTCCACCCACACCATCATATCCTGTTGAATGGAAATTTACAGGATCATACAAGCACACTGAATTTACTGGCAGAAATTGCCTTAGAAAAGAGAAGGAGAAGACAATAAACCCAATTTGTAATGTATAAAACATCGACATCCAGAAGTACCTTTAGTTTTTCTTGAACTGCATTACAGAAATCATCCAGCCCTTCACCAGTTAAAGCAGATATGCATATGACATCTGTGTTTTTCTTAGCTTCAGACTTTATTCTTTCTGGGTCTTTTGCATTATCAACCTGCATAAGTATGCATTAATGAGTCACAAAATGATTCTCCAGCATTTCTTTGCAATCTGTCGAACCTTGTATTTGAATGGAAGCATGCTGTAGATCTAAATCATCAATGAAGTCCGCAACTAAGAACAAAACCATGCAGATTCAGTTGATGCTGACCAACACTTCATTACGACAATATCACTCAGCCAAGGCTGTGAAGACATTAATTACTATGAAGAGTTACAAGGGTAGGCATTAAGAGGTCATGTTCATATATTAAATACATATTTAAAAAACTGTGATTCAGTGAGGTAAAGGCAGTTAATCTGCATGCCTTATTTGGCATGATTGTGGTTTGGTGCAACCTTGCATTGTCACACTGCCTTATTGGGTCTCCAGTTATGTTCAGGAAAAACTATAAACAGCCATATGTGATTTAGCTAACTGTCAACTATCATTCCTAGTGCTACAAATTTAAAAACAATGGACTAGAAAACTCTTAATACCTTATTCCACACAATTAACTTTGGGATTGATGATGTATCAAGTTCTGCAAGAACTTTATCCACAGCATTGATCTGTTGCTCTGCCAGTGGATGGCTGAGTCAAATAGCACAATGTAATTAGAAGCTGGATAGTCATGATTTTACAGCTCAGTCTTAAAATAATTAATCATACCTAATATCCACCACATGTACCAGAAGTGATGATTCGGATATCTCTTCCAGAGTGGCCCTAAAAGCAGCTACCTAGAAGAAGAAAGATCAGTTAAAAGAGAAAGGATCTGATTCTTGATAAATGGCCAAGATAAAATTCAGTGAACATAAGAAACATAAATCCACAAATAATGGGGAACAACCATGACATAACTGGAAAAGGAAATGTTCATACCAGTGTTGTTGGTAGCTTTTGAATGAAGCCGACAGTGTCAGTTAAAAGAAACTCCTTCCCATTCTTCATCTAGACAAAAGAAAGTACAACAATTGTGTACATTCAGAGCATGAAAAAAGGAAAATTGAAATTGTAGAGCCAACTATTTGAGAGCACTGAATTTTTTATCCACTTAAGACAACAAATATAATTGAATAAATAAATTTTGTGATGTTTTCCTTTTCAACAGAAAATAGGCATCAGCTAGAAGAATTCTTTCTATGCAGTTGAGAACTAAGAAAAAAGAAATAAAATATCTGACTAAATTGACAGATACTTCTCAAAGTTGTACTTCTAAAACCATTTCCTTTGTGTTTCCCTTGAAACCAAACAAAAGAAAACATTTTCCTTGATGATTTCTTCACTCAAGGTTCCAAACCTAGCCTGAGTGGAACTGTTAAATTTCTATTTTGTACACCTTAAGCCACACACAAATATATATATATATATATATCAATCTGATGAGAAATATAAAACTAAGGAACACATGAACCGAAAATCAAACCATTTTATACATAAGTAAGTATTGTGTTTCAGTTTGTTGGGTTTTATGTGATGATATAAAAGGTAAAAAGGAGTATGTTGCTGGAAATATCAGCTGCATTGATTACTAATTCCCCTAACATAGATTGACAAATGTATTGTTGAAAGAGATTCAGATTATCCCTAGACTATGACGTAAACATCCCTGGATACAGTTGAAGGAAGGAAGCTTCTTCAGGGGCATTTTACCTGCACCCTTCTTGTAGTAGGATCAAGTGTTGCAAATAGCTTGTCCTCAGCAAGAACGTCAGCTCCAGTCAATCGATTTAGAAGTGTACTTTTTCCAGCATTTGTGTACCCAACCTAAACGATTTGACAGTCATCCCTCTCAGTAATATAATAGGGCTGAAAAAATTATTAAATTTTTACAGATGATATGCAAAGTTAATTATATCCATATGCAATAGCATACGCACAAATGCTATAAGTATCAAATCACAAGAAGTAGACTTATAATTTAGAAATAAGAACCATGCAATTAATGAGACATCATCTTGCTTTCAAGGTAAAATGGAAGGTTCAAAGTATTACATAATACTTAGAAGTGAAAGGTTCAATGTATTATCTAGGACATAGAAGTGAAAGGTTCAAAATATTACCAAAAACTTAGAAGAACATCTAACTTTATTTTAATTCCATACTTGTTTCAATATCAACTTTAAATGGTTCATAGCAAATGAAAAACAGATGCATAGTTTTTCTAGGAATTTTCTTAAGGGTATGATTAACTGTACATGTACCCACCAAACAAATCCTTTTTGAATTAATTGATAAGCATAATTAGGATCCTTCATATTTAAGTTTAGCCTCTTTTGCAACACTAAGAAATTTCTAGCTGACAACATCCTAATTTCTCCATCACACATCAATTAACAATCTATGCATAGAGACTCTTCATTTGTAGCAGTACAGGTCTTTGAAGTCCATGGGAAGCACGGAATATTGGAAGGTAATTTTGGATCACGACACAAAGTTGTTCGTTAATAAACTACTGTTAGTATAAGATACATTAAGATATAATAATGGTTTAACAGCATAAAAAAATGGAGCAGCCAATATAGATGAACTTCTACATCAGATGTCAACACCACCAAATAGAAATGAAGAGTATTTTCCTACCAGAGATACAACAGGGACGGGTACAGCAAATCGCCTGTTTCTGTACTGTTTGCGATGTTTACGGATGGATTCTATCTCTTTCTTGAGAGCAGCAATCTGAAAACTCCAGAAAGAGTGCACATTACAGAAATGCAAATCACTAAAGCAAGGAAGTCAAACATACAGGAAGCCAGATGCATTCACAGAAACATGCTACAAACAATTCAAGGTGCTCAGAGAAAAATTGTTCTGACAGGAAAAGGAAGAACACAATATGCCATACACAGGTATAGAAAAGTTTGACAGGTAACTCAAGTATAATGACTTTTAGATGCTGATATCTAATGAAATGCATACAATAACTAGCAGTTCTAAAAATATTACAAGCCAGTGAAACTACTAGCAACAAGTAGCTTGTGGCGTGGTATGACTTCTACCAAATATCACAGTTCAAATCCCACATTCCTCTAAAAGAAGAATGAAAAAAATACAAAGTTAACACTGTCTGTAATTTATGGATCCAACTCCAAATGTGACCTATGCCTTCCCAGTAATCAACTATGGAAAAAGCCAATTTTGGATGGAGAAAAGAAAAGGCAACAAAAATGGCACCGCCGAGTTCACACCTACTGATATGAGGATTTAACAACAGTACCAGAAAGCAAGCTGCATACCTGGTCACGTAAGATACGCTTATCAATTTCAATTTGTTTCTCACCCATACCCTTCACTTGTCCTCCAGCTTGGCGCTCAAGGTGGGTCCACATTCTTGTTAACCGGGGTAGTTGATATTCCATCTGAGCCAATGAGACCTGAGAGCAAAAGTCTTCTTGTTAGCATCACAAAGGTGATAATCTTGGCGACATGATTCTGCCTGAAAGATAATTACCTGTAAAACAGCTTCACGAGTGGCTGCTCGTTGGTTGAAGATATCCAGAATGAGGGCAGTACGGTCACACACCCTAACATCTCCACCAAAGGTCTTCTCCAAGTTCCGCAATTGCCTGTCTTCAATCATTTAAAAAAATTAACAGAAGAGTAGCAAGAAGAAGACAAACTTCAGCATAAAAATCCCATTTGTTAATAGAAAAGAATAAATGGCAAAGTCCACCACCATTAAATCTTTTCTCTGCCGTGCAAGGGCAGAACCACATTGCATAGTTTAGGTTAAAATATACTAAGGAAATTATTGCACCCACTGAGATCGTATAATCAAAAGATAAAAAAGTTCCAGCATACATAAATATGATTTTATGAAATCATTAAGAACCAACCCTGGTGAAAGTTCGTCATCGAAAATTACTGTCTCAACACCAAATGCATGAATTGCACTCTTAATTTCAGCCACCTTTCCCGATCCTATATATGTCCTGGGATTGCGTGTTGCAAGTCTGCAGCAAACATAATAATCACCTCAATTAGCCAACTGTCTTTCCAAATTCTCATAAAACTAAAAAACTTGTCATCATCAAAAATCAAAGTAGCAAAACGCAACATATATATTACTTACTTTTGATAAGTAGAACCAACAACAAGTAATCCAGCAGTGTCGGCCAGCTGTTCTAATTCACTAAGTGATTCCTCTATACCAAATGAACCATCAGAATCACCTTTCCTTGCCACACCAACTAGATAAGCTTTCTCTTCAAACACCTAGCATTAGATTGAACAGCAATTGGCGGTATCATATATCAAAGTTCCACCGGTCTAGAAAAAAATTCAAATATAGTATTCTTCCAAGTGGATTTAATTAACAAGATTAATACTTTTTTGGTCAATAACTTTCACCGTATCCCAAATAACTCGCAAAAGGGGGAAATCTAAACATATATACACTAACTCTGTTGAAGAAATTTATGAGTTAGGATTAAACTACAAAGGCAGACCTGTCGTCCATTTCGCAGTTTGAACCGACTTTCTTTATCAGTTTCCTCTACATTTGCTCGCCTTTCTTCGGACTTTTTCAACCGAATTCGACTCGGGGCTTCGTGGGATTCTTCCGTTGCAGTGCCCGCGACTCCATTGACCACTCCATGAGCCTGACCCTCTGGTTCAGCATCAGACGGCGAGCTCCGCTCAGAAACGGTGTCGTCCGAATAAAGAACTCCTACTCCATCTGCATGCGCAGCCCTGAAACTAAAATCTTTACCATGTATTTGAAGATTGAAGAACTGAACGGGTTTGATATTAGGGTTTGAAGCCCATCGAGAAACCAAACCTTGCTCACGACTCAGAAACGAAGGTTTCAAGATTGAGCAAAAGCATAAGCTCATGATAATTCTTCCTCACTTTTTCTTGAATTACTGTTAATTCGAATAATGGACGCAATATTGAAGAATGATCCACTCTATTTTTATCTTTATATATAAGAGACACAAACGGGTTTGCTAGCTTTTGTGGTTATTAGCCGTTACGGACGATTATAACGGATTCCAAAGGATTTCTTTTCCTATATTGAAATAATTATTCATTAAATTTCTTTCTTTCTTTTTTTTATTGACAGTACAATTTCTTTCGTTGTTTCTTTTTCTTGTCCCCCTAATCATGCAGATCTTCCATCGACTTTGGTCTATTATTTTCGGTTGTTCGGTTGATTAAATTGAAAATTTGTACGAATATCCCCCAATTGTGTAACATATAGAAACTTATAAAATTGTCTACAATGAAAAATTAGTTCTTTATATTTTCTCAGGCAGTTTCCTGTAGTGCTTGATAGGAGCGAGCCGACAAACGTATGGAAGAACCATGCACAACAAATTTGCATTTTGGTGTTTTGTCTTCGAATGATGTTTGGGGCGTGAGTAGTGTTAAGTAGTAAGCCCCCCTCTCATTTATAGGTTAATAGCAAAAAATTGGGTAGTTTTTTATCCAACAATTGTAAATTAGTGGACTAAGTAAAGCACAGGTAAGATTACACTAAGACATATTCATGCTCTGTTTTTCTTATAATTAAATTCAGAATCCTCTCAATTTTATATAGGGCTTGCTTATATCAACCTAAATTCAACCATGAGATTTTGCGGCCAGTGTGAGTAGTTGGAATTACAAAACACAAAATTCTTGCATGATTTTGTCTTATTTTATCATTTGTTATTTAGCTTGTTCAAAATTTATTTGGCTTGTTTCATTACTGCAGACTATTTATCTAACCTACATTGTGATTCTACTTTACTTTTATATAGTTGACATTTGAATTTGAATCTATCCAAACCTTTTGATTCATTTCAATATTTTTACTTATCCAATAGTTGTTGAGCAGTTCTTTTATATCAAATGGACCTCCCAAAAAAGAAGTATCCTCTTGCACCATTGCTTGCTTCATTTTTGTGGGTAATAAAGGCATGACAAAGATGGAAAGAAAGCTAAAGAAATGGTTCAACCTACACAAGTACATAATTCCATATTCAAGTAAACTCAAAAAAGAAAGACAGAATCTTCAATTACTGCCTCGAGTTGCTATCTAGTCATATCAAATTATCCCAAAAGATAATACTAACTTAAAACTAGCCCTCCCGATCAAGAAAATGCGGATCCATAAAATCTGCTTATCAAAGGGGAAAGGTTATGATGGTTAATCACCAAAGCCAATGAAATTTACTACCCCTATTTTAGTTCAAATCCTCTGCAGAATCCCCTTCTCCTTCCCTTGTTGTGGAACTGCTTGTCAACAATTGATCAGATTCTGTGGAAGAGTCGGCAAATTCCTCATTATACATTTCTTCTATCATCGGCTTCCATAGCCGAACTCTGGCATTTATGAACCAGTTACAAACCTGGAAACAGTCATTTACAACAATCCCACATAGATCAGATCATTCAATCCTAAGAAAAATCATTCTGAAGGGCAGAAGGGGTTTACTTGGTTCTTTGACAAGCCTGTCTTTGATGCTAACATGCGCTTTTCAGCATCATTTGGATAGCTGGAATGTGAAAAAAAGAAAAGGTAAGAGAATTGTTTGTGAGTGACATTTATATCTTCCCCAATGTCAGAAATTACATACGGGCGCAGAAAGTGTTCAAAAAGCCAAGCACGAAGAATTGTGACAGCAGTCTCTGGTAATCCTCTGATTGGCCTCCATGTTTGAAGTGATGCTCGATTTTGTCTAGCTTCTTGATCAAAGAGACTCAGTTGAGACAATCTTGAGCTGATTTTAGGCATATCTCTGTCTTTGATCTTTTGTTTGGTCACATGAATTTGAGACAATATTGAATTCCTCAAACTGCAAAAATGTTTGGACATGGCCTGAAGGGCGAGGGCCATGTAAGATTTTCCGGCTCCTACTCCTGCTACTGCCTCGAATGATGATACCAGACCCTCCAACTGGTAATAATACTCCTCATATCTTCTCTCCACCTGTGTTTTGCAAAATAAAAATTCAGTCTTTAGCAAGATAACAGGCCAAAATGACATCAAAAGAGTGTTCACTTAACCTCCTCCAGCAAGGAAATAAGCTTCAGAAGGTTAATATGATTTCCATGTTTCTCAGCCAGCAATTCAATATCAGAAAATTCTGCTGTGAGCTTGGAAGAAAGGCTGGAAGATCCTTTTTGGCTCCATGGGGATAATTTATCCATGTATTTCTGGTTGATTTTATCAATGTCTTTGCCTCCAATGCTAAGCATTTCTTCAAGAAGGGCCCGAGTTGGTTGCAAGTATTTCGAGCTTCCAATTGCAGCATATAACTGATTTGGGGCAGAACCACTCCCATCAGAAATATAGTTTTCAAAATCAATATTATAAGCTTCATTTGGCGCTGCTCCAGCAATTAGGCAACTGGGATTTTGGGGACTAGAATTTAAGGGCGTCGGCTGGCATGGGACAAAGCCTAAAGAAAGTGAAAGCCTGTTTGATTGGTGGGCTGCCTCATTTGATGTTGCAAGAAGATCGATTGGGCGGCCAATATCAGATTCATCTGATAGTTGAGGCCCTTGTGGGGCATGGACAAGGTCTAAAGATGTAGACATTCTTTCACCAAGACAATGAATACTCAAAGGTAGAGAGTCTGGATAAGGGCTGTTGGAAAGATCTGTTCCATAAGCATCAAAGTGCTGGTTTTGATTAGCTAAGGAATTTGAGATGAAGAATTCTTGCAGAATAGTTTTACTTGAGTGTGAGGATGAATTTTGTGAAACCATAGTGACAAAAAGTGGAGATGGATTACTGTCAAAGATTTTCTAATATATCTGCAGGTTTTGCAGTCACTTAGGTTCAAAAACTGGACCTAGATCAGAAAATTTGCAAGAATTGCATGTTCCTGGAAGAAGATTTTTGAAGAGTTGTGCAAGAAAGAATTGTCAAAAGATTGAAATAAGCTCAAGGAATGATGAATAAATTGGTTAGATTATACAGCTTGAAAGCTGAGCAGAAGCTTAGAGTGAATAGCAGAAAATGCAAGATTTAGCTGCAATTGTTAAGTGACATGAAATCAAGGTCAAGAAGAAAATTTTATAGGCCACGTTACATGATTAGAAAAGGAAAAAAAAACAGAGAGAGAGAGAGAGAGAGAGAGGAAGGGAGATTTCTTAAAGGTAAAATCTCCTAATATGAATGAAGCAGGTACAAAAACAATGACAGAAATCTTTCATTTTTCTCAGAAAATCTGAAGCATTCTTCAATGAAAGATGGAGTGCAAGCATAAACTTGCATAAAGCGTACAAGGACTCAGGAAAAAGTGATGGGGAAGAGGACGAGGTGAATTTGAAGTTATTCAAGAATTTGCTTAATTAGGTGAACAATCCGGAGCGATGGCTACGGTCGCTTCTCTGTTGAAGCGTCTTACATGTAGTGGCTTGGTTAAGGAGAATTCATCATGCTGTAGCTAAAGCAAGTTCTCGTAGAGTATTTATAATTGCTTATAAACCTAAATTTGAATAATCTATTTGATGATACTTAGTCGTCCCACATTAAAAGAAATCGAAGACTTGATATAATTTATAAATTATTCTTCTTTTATACTTTCATATGACTGTTTTTTCAAGACAAAATCCTCATTATATGCGTGTTGATAGAATAATACCTCAGAGTAGTTAGGCCTTTATATTTGAAGATAAATCTGATCATCGTTATCATTGGCAACATCTATAGGGATGATGACAATGCACCTTTTGCCAAGCCCCACAACCGCAGGGTGGAGGTGGGGTTATGATGATGCCTTGTGTCCCAAGTTATCTCACATCAAAAGAAGTTAAGGGCTTGAGATAGTTTATAAGCTATTTATCATCTCTCACACTTCAAAGCGACTTTTTAAGGCAAAACCTCCTACTATATACATAGCAACAGGACAATATCTCAAAACAGTTAGGCACAAATTAGATCAACATCACTATCCATGATGGAAACAGAATTTGGGTTTAATTAACCAGAAGTCCAACTAATGTTAAAAAAATCAATAAATGAATCATGATTAGGAGTGAAATGATCGAGTCATTTTCATTTCGTGCCACCCCATCGGCCACAATTGGGTTATGAACATTAAATTTGTTTCTTATTTCATGAACCCCAAAATTTCACATGTGTGCATATCCAAATGGAAAGCATGAAATCTTAAGGACAAACATACCAAGTTCATTTAAGGAGGAAAGCAGGGATTCTTTCATACGCTGTCTCTTCTTCTTTTTTATTCTGAAGTCTATGCACCCTAAGTCAGCAAGCTGAAAGCTATAAAAGCTATACAAACAGACCTCTGCAACTTTCTTTAAAGACGCATAAATATTAACCAACTGTCAATGCTGGGAAAAAAATTGTCAGGTCCTTTCTTCCCTGACTACAAAGCAAGCTAAATCATAAACCCTTCAGCTTTAATGCCTGCTGCTGCTGCTGCCGTTCTTTGGGGCGCTCAAAAAAGCACTTTAGGCTTAAAATTCCCAAAAGAGAGCCATTTTATTTGTGTTACTATTCACAGGGCAGAAAATGGCCAATCTGATAAGTTCAAGTTTCTGCTGAAATAGTCCAAAGTATACTGGATAAATTGTCTGATTGGGAATCTGTGAACATATGGGAATATCTTGTTTGCCTTAGATCATTAAAATCTTCATCAGAAACCAGAAGATAACCAGGAAAGATTGGCTTTCAATGTCATGTCATAATCACAAATAGGAGGGATAACCATCCTGGCCTCCAATAGATTCGGCTTCAAGATGATCACGAGCCAAGACAGAGCTAGAAGACGATAAATTTGAGCAGGATAAAGAAGCAGAAGGCCGATTACCATATGCTTTATTGTTAGGAAGATCGGATAATGGATAAGATGCAAGTTTATGATCCAGCAGATATGCAGTGGATAGCATCTCTCTTTCACCGGTTACACTTGCATAAACAGAAGTCATCCTTTTTAACGGCATTTCTTCAAACACCTTGATCACTTAAAAAGATGAAATTATTTGCAAGCTGGAGAAGGAAATAGAAGATCCAAATACGCAAGTTAAGTACCAGAAAAGATAAACGAAATCCCAAACAAATACTTCAACCCTCCTTATCATTGGACAATGACACAAACAAAAAACTATATATATTCAAACGGGTTGTAATAATTTAACTGAAAGAATTTAAAAAATGGTGACCGTCTAACCTTCTTCACAAAAAGAAAAAAAAACCCATAAATTCCTTTTCAATTAGACAAAGTCGCAATCACAAGATTGCATAGAAACTTCGCCATAAAACCAATGAAAACTTCTCCCGATGAATCCTTAGTTGCAAAGAATATTTGATGATGTCCGCACTGTTTTTCAATTGTTTATATTTGTCTGGTTGACAACAGAAACAGAAGGTCACCATTATACATATCGAGACAACATATTTCCATGTCTTGGAGATGTGTTTCTTCTTTTTCTTTTCTGGTGGGAATTTTTGTCTGGCTCGTCAATGGTTGAATCATATTCTATTACAAACTAGGATCACAAAGTAGGCCAAATCAACCAAAATTGGGAAACTCGTCAACACTATTTGCTATTGACGTGGGGATCATTCTTCATCATGCAGGTTGATCCAAGATTCTGATTAATTTTTTACCCAATACAGTCAGAAGTGGTCCAGATCGGGTCAAATTAACCAAATACCCAAAACTCCACCCTAGCCATTAATCAAGAATCAATTCATCATGATTCTTTTTTTATAAAAGAGTATTACATACGAAGAATTTTTCATTTTATTAATAAATAAATATTTTTTTATTCTCAAATCAAACAATTAAATTATAAATTATACACAATGCATATAAAGTGCAAAATATATCCATTTCGAATCAAACACAAAACCTTCCACATAATAGGGGAGATAAATGTCACTCGAATTAAAAATCACTGGACAAATTCATCATGATTCATAGTAATAGACTTCAACAATTACATGAAAAGAGATTTTCATTTCACATATTAATAGACTTTGAGAATTACATGAAAAGAGATTTTAATTTGAAATGAGAGTTGTTGCACTGCGGACACTCAAAAAGAAAGAACACTTGATGTCCAACAGATACATAAATGGAACTTGAAAATTGAAATCCACTTTGATTAAAAAAACGAAAAAAAAAGAAAAAAGAGGGAAAGATGTTCTGATGGAGCTATGCTAATAACTAAAACATGTTATAGTACTATAAATACCTTATTAATAACTTTTTGTTGACAGCTTTTACTCTAAATTCCCAATTTATTTTTTCATTAATTCATCTATTAACTTGAACATTAAATAATTTTCACTAGACACGTCCCAACATCTATTATTGAACGACATGTCCAGATTGAATTTGTGGATTTCATATATAAGTAACTCGAAGAATCCCGACTCCTATCTTGGAATGACCATTTGTACCCTTGGAGATCAAATGGACTTTAGGGTTGTTTGGTTTTGCTTTTTGTAGACATTTTCTTTTTTTGATGGAATGGAATAATGAAAAATTAATTATAAATATATTTTTGAAAATAAAATGTTGTTTGAAAATTTTGTTTAAAATATAATGTAAGGTCGAAAATAAGTTGTATTTGAAAAATATAGTATTTTTATATTAAAAGTTATAGAAAGGTGAGTAGGAAAAAATGAAAAGTGAAAACAGAGAGAAAGAGTATAATAATGTGTTTGAAAAAATACACTAAAAATAAAAATATCTATAAAAATATAAAAGAAATTGATAACTTTCAATTTTCATTTTCAATAGAAAATAAAAAAAGGCAAGCGACGTATTTCAACTACGAGGAGAAGTATGCACAAATTCACTGCAACAATCCATTCAGGCTGAGTAAGAACAGTAGTTCAGCAAATCCATGAAGTACTCTGCCCAAAAAAGATGAGTTCAGCAAAGCTATTGGTAACTCTGCTCGGATAATCATTCCAATGAACATATCTAATGCGGTGGTACATTCAGAAATACAAAAAAGTTAACGCTATGTTATAAAACTCACCTATCTCTCATACTAATTCTGGGCAATGTTTTGTTGCGTTTTGAGATGTCTTACTTTGTATGTTACGAAATAAATCTTGAGAGCGAATTAGGTAAATGTAGTCTCCTGTTTTAGTAATTCACCAAACATGCTGATCAATATAGCAGTATTACACAACTAGGTCAAAAGTTAGCTCGTTCTAAATGTAAATTATTTCACCTCGTTTGAAAAACTTTTGATGGTAAATGCATGCATGCTTGGGCTTCAGACAACATAGACAGAACTACTGGATACTGTATACATAAATACATCAACATTAGGCCAGCTGCTGCTACTGAATGTATTTGTTCGACGCCGTCAGGACAACCAGAGCAATTAAAATAAAGACTTTTGTTTTCAAATTTATATATAGATATTCTTTTTTTTGGTCTTCCCCTAATGTTTTAAGGGGAAGAAAATATCCTCCAATCCTAGAGTGAGGCGGGGTTCCAGATTTCTCTGAATTCAGATATTACACTTTATCATCATGGAACCACCATCTCGTCTCCTTGGGAGACCTACCATTCTTACAGTTCTTGACATAGCGATCATTGTCAGCTGGTCGTTGCTGCGTGGGCAAAAGAATCAAGAGATCAACTTTTAGGCTAAAGAGAATGAAATCCTAACAAGCAAAAATGTGAATCAACATTGAGTTTGAAACTATTAGGATTTGGACAAACCTTTGCTGTGGAGCTTGATAACATAGATAGAATGCTGATGCAAATTGAACTAACAGTCATAGCTGGGGACCAAGAGTCATATAAAATATCTGTATGGTGTATGAGGAAGAAAGAAACAGAGTAGACGTTCAGTGCAGTTAACTGATAAACAAACTAGAACAGGGGTCAGTTCTGAGCCCAAAAATCTAACCAGGGGGGGCGGCAGGGGGTTGGGGGAGTTGGTTGGTTGGTTTGTCAATGGAAATTAACCAAGAGGAGAAAGTAAATATATAATCTACAACTATCATTTCAATTACAATTCAGATCTCTTAAGGCATTTGGTGCCAGTAAATGTGACAAGTGCACTGTACAATTTAAATATCAGTGTCATAAGAAAGTCAAGATGCTAATTCTCATTCAATACATCAATTGCAATTCGGTAGCTCTATTGCATATAGCTCCTCCCATTTCAGGTAGCAACCAAGGTTATCTGCAGATCAGATACTATGGAGAAAATCACATTCTATCATACAACTACAAAAACCTAGAAGTTTTAGTGAAGTTCAATGTTTACAGGTAGTAATGCTTCAACGGTTCAAACTTCAAAGGTCACTCACATAGCAACACAAAAAGACCAATGCTTCGCGACTCATGAAACTATGAACAGTAACTTCAAGCAAGATTACACATTTTTATTCTTTAAGGTGCAATTTCTTTGAGAACTCCTATGCAATGACCAAAATCAAGGCATGGTTCCTCAGGACCTCACCTTTCATTTCTATGGCCACGGAACTACAAAAACGGCTTTCCCAGAAGAGAGAGAATTTCTATATCCGCTTTTATGGTTTCTTAAATCCAGTGCCATACAAGAAGTTGCAGGTCACCTCCCATAAAAAGGGTGAAAAACTGCTGCTAAGTTTAGCCCTTGACATTGTCTCCAGGGAGAAAGAAAACATTTTCCACTAATTTCAAAATGGAT
>JACGDI010005438.1:247761-269200 GCA_014898725.1 Jacaranda copaia
CCCTCTTTGCATGCACAATATTCCAAAGGGGTGAAAGACACCCATGCAGGCTTTGCTTTCTATCATCTTATGCACAAATGCCTACCTTCCCCTTAATGATGCTAGACAAATGAATGCCTTTCATGGTCTTAAAGAGGTATGGCAACATAAAGTTTGCCTTCCATGTGGCTGATTTTCTGCCATATAGAATTCACTACCAAGCCCTTCCCACCATGTTCTGGTGTTGAGCAAGCAGCTCTGCTTAAGCCACTACAAGACAATATACTGTGGTTGCAAAAAGTTACCAGTAGTGGTAAGAAATAAAGTTGAATGCTGATCCTTCTTCAGTATAACTGGGAACACTATACCCTTTCCACATTGATCCAACCAAGAATGTACTAAAAAAAATTGAGCCACAAAGAATGAAGACATCCACAAGAATGCCTTCTTCCCTGCTTCAGACCAAAGCTGCCAATAGCAAAGTAAAAACTCATGCTGTATTTTCAAGTTCCTCTTTCACTTGTAAACACACTCCAAAAGATATGCGTTCTTTCCCTTTAAACTAATTGCTCAACTTCCCGACACAAGAAGCAAAAAGTTTTAATTTTACTCATCAATTTCCCGAACTCATATAACACTTTACTAAGGCTACTTGGTATGTTAGGAACATTTATTTATTACAAATGCCCAAATGAGTTGTTCCCTACCATAAACCAATACAGAAAGAAAATATGAAGTAAAACAATTAAACCTGAACAAATAAATACCACAAAGAGCTTAAATTCAACAAAAGTAATGCAAATTCAAGAGGGCATTAAAATTGCACCTAAACATATATGGCCGTTGCTATAAATGTGAGGATGCAGAGGCGCTGGAGGAACAAATATAACCTGCCAAGAAATAGATAAGAGTTCAATTTTTAACTACACAGCCATGCTGCATGAATAACACCCTAAGTAGCAGTCAAACCCTAGAAAACCTCCTCAAATGACACTCCAAGACACTCAAAATTCCCATTTTCTCCACAATTTACAGTCACACGCAAAATCATAGAATAGCAGATCGAATATGAGGAAAACATATACCTGGGGCGCTTCCATAGGGTAATGCTCCGGAAAATCAACCTGAAGCTGGTACGTTTCTCCTGCATAAAGCGTGCCCGGGGCACCGTTGACTTCAATTACCCACCTAATCATGCCAAAACCAATCAATTATTACCACGAATCTCTGATTTCCATATTATTAAACATAAACAAAAAATACACTAATAGCTCAAACAAAAAAGAGGGAGGAAAAGCAAAAAGGGGAAAACCTTTGAAGATTATCAGTAACTTTGTGCTTGAAACCTGTGGGCGGATTCACTTGCCACTCCACCAGTTCTTTCTGAAGCCGATTGCACGCGATCTTGCTCAACGCCTTTTCCCCGAAATATCAATTTCACAAAAAATAAATCAGTCAATCAATCAATCAATTTTCCCCCAAAAAAATTGAAAAATAAATAAATAAATACACATGCGTATACGCATAGAAATCTAAATAAAATTCAATACGAAAAGGGACCTTGCGTGAGGAAGCGGAGGGGGAGGCCATGGCGTACGGAAACTGAAAATGTTAGAGAGAGAAATTTTTTTTGAGAAAGTGAGAGCAAAACGATGCGTTTGTGGTGTCGTGAGAAGTTGTGGGAAGTAAATTTCAAGAATTAAATTAAATTATTATTATTATTAATAATAATTCCTTAATTATCATTAAGGACATTGAAAACATAAAAAGAAAAGGGAGAATGCTTCTGACTTCTGATCAATGATAGGAGATTGCGTTTCAGTCAAAAGCTGAAACAGATCTAACGGTTGGTGGTGAATGGGTCACACGTGTGGGTGGTACCGATTTCTGACACGTGGTTGGGTCACGTGATAACAGAATTATATGACCCCAGCGTGGCTGACAATTTGGACCTCGCCTTTTATACTTTGGATTTGTTAAGATGTGAAGAAATCTCTGGCGGTAATTAAAAAACCTCATCTGGCCTATGATTAGAGACAACAAAGATTAAAAATGTCCTAATAATTATGTGGCTAGCTTGGTTGAAACAAAAAGGTAAGATACAGTATATTTATTTTATTTTATTATTTATTTAATTAAAATAATAATAAACACTTAAATTTGAATAAATATTAAAATCTTGAATTTATATGTGCAATTCTTATGGTCAATTAATCGGCTACTTCTATGAGTTTATTTATTATGATAGTCAAACTATAATACAATAATAAAAACTCACACAAATTATTATATGATAAATATTTATAAAAAACTTAAAAATCCAATCAAACTAATTTTAAAACTATTGATAATATAATATTAAAAAATTTTATAATCTTAATTAACAGATTGTTTGCAAGTTGGAGTTCATAGGGTAATTAGAGAATCACCTCTAACCCTCTTTTAAAAAAAAAGTGATATATATATCTTTTTAATTGAGGACACGAAATTAAATCTTTCTTGGTGGCATGAGAAATAACTTCTATTAGATGGGTTGTCGGGGAGTCTGCTAAAATTATTTTTAAAAAATAAAAAATCTATGATATATATATATATATATTTTATTGAGGACATGAAATTAGATCACTTGAGATAGTATAAAAATAACTTCTTGTGGATGAGCAATTTTTAATTGACATTGGAAACGCGCTGCATTATGAATTCTTTTGAAATACAAAGAGTGATTCATTCAAAATTTGGGGATACAAATACTTTTCAATGACTTAGTGTATTAGAAAACGTAGTGTTATGATTAATATTCTGCTTGATAGTAATAAAAATTATTGATCGCATGCTGTATGAAAAATGAATCGATATTATATCCATCTTTATAATAATAACAACATATAAGCACATGTAGATCATGACCAAACTTATAACGGATAATAAATCAAAGACTAATTAGTCAAATAATACTAAGTTAAAAATCCTTTTACTTGTTGTAGGAAAGCATGAAAATTTTTTATTGCATCTTGAATGTAATGGGAATTAAAGTTTCAAATACTTTTTGGGGAGGAAATGTCAACTGACAAATGGGTTGGGTATTTATTCCCACAACAAAGCATTTTATGCTGTTTTTGCTTTGCATCTCCTCTTGAGCACTTAAAAGGTCCTTGGAAAAAATGTTAAAAAAAAAAAATGGTGTGAAAGTTCTTGCTAATTATTCTTTGCTAGATATGGAACATTAATTCTGGCAGCATTATTTTTCTGAAAAACGAAAAGACCCAAGTTATGAGATTAGAAAAATGTATGAGATTAGCATTTTTTTTAATTATTAAAAAAGTTAATTTGTTGGTCAATTCTGACTTGGTGATCATACAGTGATTCTATTCATAACTTTTTATGTGTTTAATTGATGCATTTGATTTATAAAATACTATATACATAGGTTCACCAATATTAGGGGTGTAAATGAGCCGAACTCGACAAAAATTACAGGTTTGAGCTCGAGCTCACAAGTTTGATACTAGTCAAGCTCGAGCTCGAGTTCAACTTACCAAAAAATTCTAAATTAAATAAAAATGTTAAATTATTAATTTATCAAAATTATTTAATAATAATTAAAAATAATTTAAATTATAATTATTAATATATTATAATTATTTAATCATATATAATAAATATTGAAAATTAAAAAAATTAAATTATTGATATATATTAATTATTTAATAAATATATAAAAATATTTAAAAATAAAAAAAATCTCATGAGCTTTCGATAGGGATAGCAATGAGGAAGGGAAAAACCTGAACCCGAGCTTAATTCGTCCTGAATGAGACGGGTTTGGGGTGACTTAACGGGGTATGGGGTGTAATTATCCTAATTTGAATTATTTGGGGCGGGGTATGGGGTTTACTGACCCTGCCCCACCACCCCACCCATATAAATATTATATATATAATAAATATATTATATATAATTTATTTTATATTTTTTTAATTAAAAATAATGTCCAAACCAAATAGTTTAGGGTTCCACTTCCCAAATAGTTTAGAACTGTATGGTGGAAGTTTGTTGGACTTAAAAATTTTGAGTTTTTTTATTTGGATTTACTGTTACAAACTCACAATGTATAAAAATTTAGATGTTGTACTGGTTATTATTTTAATTATACTTTTATCTCCTATTTTGCTTTTAGAATTTTATCTTGTTTGCATGGATTTTTCAATTTTGTACCTAAAATTTAAATTTTAATTGCTTTCAAATGATTTTGATTTGATGTTTTCATTGACTTATTTCAATTTTTCTAATTCTTTTCGAATTGGCAAGTTTAAACCGTCAACCTGACATGACGAGGCGGGGCAGGATGGGATATGGGGCGCACCAAACCAGCCCCAATGCAATCCCTAACTTTCGAACAAATAAAGTAAAGCTCGAACTCGATAAGCTCAAGTTTGGGTCAAGCTATACTTGAACCAACTCACAAAACTCATGAACTTGCTCGACTCATCTTACGTCCAATTCAATACACATTTGGATTATATTAAGTACAAATTTTATCTCATTATCACAAATAAAAAAAGAAAAAGAAAACAACGATGAAGTGAGAATATTACGTATGTCCAACGAATTTATCAATTCGCATTCAAAAAATAACGAACATGGTTTCATTACAAAATACACTTTATACATTCAAACTATACCTCATGTACCATTATGTTTAAAAATTAAATTCCATTAACTTTAAAATAAAGACATAAATAACCCACTTGAATACTTTTCACATAAATGACACAACTATAAAAATAAATAAATAAATGCATATATAGCAATCTTGCCTAGGAATTGCTTGTACAATAATTAATGGTTGAAATGGAATAAATTGAATGTTTATTTTAAAAGTTGAGTAAAGTGTTACAAGAGGTATAGTTAGACAAAGCAAAGTGTTGCAGGAGGTATAATTAGGGAGGGGGAAAAGTGTTGTTACACCCTATCATTTTACTTCCTTCCTGAGAAATTCTTGGGCTTTAATTTATTTGAAATTATTCAACCAACTCATGTGTGTTTAACAAGAGGAGATATCCCAATAAGGGCTCGTTTGATTTTACTTTGATTTCTACCATTTCTAAAATTTAAAAAAATAGTTAGTATAAATGAGTTGAAAATGAGTTTGTATTTAGATAAATTATTGAAAAAATAATAATTATGTTGGTTTTAATATATTATCAGTACAAAGAGATAAAAATAACATAATAGAAGAATATATATATATATATATATAGATTGTTGGAAGAAGATATATAAGTTATTAGAGAATTTGTTTCGAAAAAGCAAATAAAAATAATGTTAAGTGAAAATGTGTAAAAAATAATGTATTTTATTTTTAAAATAATAAAAAAATATAAAAATGGGCTTTAAAAATAAAACCAAACGATCCCTTTAGCTACCACGTTTTGTGTAGTGCCCAACTTTTGATGATAGAAGAAATTCTTCAAGAATAAGCATACAAGTTCTAGATTTTTCACAGCAATAATAAATATTTCTGTCTTAAATCAAATATATATCTTACTGTGAGATCAATCAAGTTGTGCATTTTCAAGTTGTACATCAAATGATCCAAAAGTCAATAGAAAATAATTAATTATCTCGATGTCAGCAAAAAGAAAATGTATAACCTACCCTTGTGGAAAAGACTTTGCAATTAATTCTCTCTCTTTTATGTACTTGTTATGCATATGAAGAACATAGATATCTCCATACAAGAAGAAGATCATTTCTTTGTCAAACATTAATTACCTTCAACGTCTTCGCATTTTTCTTCCTTTGTTTGTCATTAATTGTGATATCGTAAGAAATAACATCACTATATTTATTAATAATTAAGAGATCAATTAAAGATGGAAGTTTAGGTAAACATTTAAGGGGTTCATTGATAGAGTTAATCGAAGGTCTTAGAAATTGAATGATAGGATCATACGAAATATAAGTGAATATCAAATATTATTAGTTGATCCATTAAGTAATAAATGAGAGATATTTATAGCGGAGCGGTTGAATTGATTAGATACAATTGAGTCCACATGGTCATCATCTAAGACGCATACGTGGACAACAGGATGGGTAAGGATTGTTTATTATTGCGTGGACGAGTCGGGTGGTATGATCGACCTGTTTGTGAGGGACATGGATTCTCAAGTAATTTTAGAAAATTGATTAAGAGTAACAGCATTTTGATCTTTTAAAAATTCTTTCTTTTCAAATTGGAATTTGACCATTCAACTTTTTAAAAATATGATATTATTGAAAAATCTTAATTTTCAATACATTTGTTTTGCTTTTCCTCTATTAGATTTTAGAAATAAGAGTAATTAAGTATTTACTCTAACTTCTAAATAGAAGTGCTCTTATTTATTACTCAAAACACACTCGTGCATGTCATAAGAATTTATTTTCAATTATCAGAGGAGCAATATAAAGAGTTGAAAGAATGATTTTTGATAATTTGATATTAGTTGTATAAAAAAGTTTTTTCTTTATTATTTTCTTTGGAATTTGGTTATTAAATCGAAAGATGTATATTTGGAGCCTTAGTTATTTCTGTCGCATACTCTGCATAAACACTAAATTATAAATTTTACTACGAAATTAAATTTTACAGACTATTTTTTTCCTCACATAATCCCTTTCACCCTCTCAAAAAACCTCTCTTATTTTACACTTAGAAGCCATTTGGCTAAACTTATTTTTCTTATAAGTTATTATATTGTTTAAGATATATTTGGAGCTTATAATATGTTAAATCCTTTTTTTAAAAAATAAGTTCATAAAGTGTTTGGATAAAATAAAATTTTGGAGCTTAAAAGATGATAATAATGACAATTTTGTAATTAATATTATTAAAATTAAGAAACCATGTTAATATTTTAAAAATAAGTTAAGAACTCTTTATTTTTTTAAAAAGAATTTATAAGCTACTAATATCTTATTTTAAAAGCTTATAAACTCTTTTTTTTTTAAAAAAAATTACTAAACACTTTTTGACAAATTATTTGTTGTCAAACATCTTATAAGATATTTTGAAAATCTTATAAGCTCATCCAAACACCCTCTTACTAAAGCAAAATAGTGCATCAAATGAGCATTCAAGATATTATGTCGAAATTGCCAAGTGGTCTGTGGTTCAACGATATAAATCTCCTAAATAATGTGGGAGATCAAGAGTTCGAATAAACTTCTATTATGCTTGTGTTATGTATAAATAAAATATAAATATATATATATATATATTATGTCAAAATTCAGGCGAACGTACACAACTTTCACAAATTTTTTATTCAGATCTTCAAGAATTAAGGGCCTGCTACGTTACTGAGATCGCGAAAAATATAAATTACTACCAAATCTCTTATTACAAGACCCATAATGTCATATTCATACATCAAGAGAACCTCCTCATTATAGACTGCTTAGGTTTTTGATTTCCCAGCCAATGCTGCATATGTACTCCAATAGCATCCAAATACATACTGCACCGCCCATGGAACCCGACCACCTTCCCTTCCGTCGTCCCCGACGCAAAATAAGTCCCCAGTTCTTCCCCAAACGGCCCGTACTTCCTTCTGCTCGTGTGAAAGGTCAGAGAATGAATCACTTTTGTCCCTTGATCCTTTTTTATAGGACCATAATATCCACTTATGCATGTGAGCACTTCATGAGGGTAATCTAACTTCACCTGGAAAACATAATAAGCAAACTGCATCAGCAATTTTTCATCATAATATTTTATAAGATATTTAAAAGCTTAAAAAATAGTAGAAACTATTTGCCATATAAAGGAAAAATTGCAAAATTAGGACAGTAGCAATGGCCATTTTGCATTTTAAGATTAAAATTTGATGTGATATTAAAATAATAGTAGAATTCATTAAAAACTGATAAAAAATGACAGTAGCCACCGGAAAACATAGTTAGTGCCATGATTGCTTGCATGACGCATGTGGGGAACACCGGTGCAAGCACCACACAAGTAATCACCGGTGCTGACTGTGTATTTCGGTGGTCGTTGTTCTTTTTTTCAATTTTTAATAATTTTTTGTCCTACTTTAATATCACCATAAATTTTAGTCTTACATTGTGAATTGGCTATAATCACAGTCCTATTTTTGCTATTTACCAAATATATAAATTTTTTAACAAATAGTTCATAAGATTTTAAAATAAAAGAATTTTTATAAGTTTGTTTTAGAAAAAAATAAAAAAATTCTAACTTATTTTTAGTATATGTTTTATTATTTTGTAAGTTTAAGAAACATAAAATAAGATGTAAGAGTTTTATAAAGTTTTTCGGAAAACGTAATCAAACAGCTTCATAATATGCATTTTACATGTGTAGTTCAAATGACCATATTTTATTACCCGGTTTGCAGTTTGTCCTCCACTGCCGCCGTGCTTCACTGACCAAACAGATTGGCCGCTTCTGTCGTACTCTATTTCAATACAACAAATAGCATCTGTTATTGTTAAAATTATCTGTTTGATCCCTGTGAAAACTCCATCATCCCAGGGCTTCCCACCTTCCCCGCCCCACGGGCCTGTGCCGTATGGAGCAGGATCTTTCACTAGTCGTTGGGCGACCTGAGATGAAAGATTATTTAAAGAGTGTATGCAACAAATTCAAAATAAGTACTCCAATCGTTGATCAGTACTTATCAACAAAATGAAAGAGTTTCTGTGAAGTACCTCCTCAGTTTGTCCTCGCTTTCCCGCTTTGAATGGCCATTGAGAATTATCAGCAGATTTGGGGACTGAAAGTGCAGTTTGGTTGCTGGTTTTGGTGGAGACTGAGATCTGTGCAGTTTGGTTGCTGGTTTTGGTGGCCGGGGAAGTTGATGCAGACTGTTTGCCATCCGATGTAGAGGAAACAACTGCATTCTGCTTCTTAGCAGGCAGAATTTCTTTCCCTTCTAGCACATGAACACCTATTGCATCAATGAACAATCCCTTCCTCCCATGAAATCCAACAATTATTGATCCTTCCCTCAACTTAGTTGAGAAAAACTCCCCTTGTTCTTCTCCATAAGGGCCATATTTCCCCTTTGTGGTGTGAAAGGTGAGTGACTTTATCACAGATCCCATTATCATTGTAGGCCCACGGTAGCCTGTTACGTGTGTCAACATTTCTGATGGATAATCAAGGACAATCTGCAAAAGAGAGAGAATTCTTTGCACATCAACTTTATGGCCATGAGTCAAAGCAGAAATTGTTCACCCCGGCAAGAAAAAGAAAAAATAGTGACAAAATGGTAATTGATGAGGTAAAAGTCATCATTAATCTGATAAAAAAATTTATTTGTAATAAGAGCTATGTTTAAATTGTCATAGTAGTTGACGATCATCAGTGATATATATATATATAATGACAATTCTAAATTTTAAAATTTCATCACTATACATGTATAACTAATTGTCAAATACAGTTCTTATCATTATTAAATTATATTGTAATAAAATAAAAAATATCATTATTAATAATAAAATAAAAATTATTATCATTTAATATAGATAGTATCAATTTTTACCTATAGTATACCTTATCTTTCTTAAAAGATCCTTTGCCACCATTTTTACTTCCCCAAACGGGTTGCCCATTTTTGTCATAACAAACTCTGATAGACACAATTCCCACATTCCTGGACAGATTAATTTGCCTGATGCCATCATACACTCCATCATCAAACAAACTCCCACCATCGCCACCCCACGGCCCATAAGTCAGAACTTTGATATCCTTGGAGGGAACTCTCTCAATCTTCTTAACAATCTGGGCAAAAAAGAAAAGAAAAATTCTCTGTAAAACTTCATCATTTGACAAAAACTTCAAAAATGCAAACAGAACTAACTAGGAAGAATAATTTTGTCACCTCATTCTTGGGCTGTTGAGGGGCCGGTAATTTTGCCACTTCATTCTTGGGTTTTTCAGGATGGTTGATCATTTCTTGATGAGGACTCACAGGTCGAGAATTTTTAAGATCATTTTCCTTTTGTCTGACAGCAACAATGAGATCATAGTGTGGGCCAAGACTTCCTTGGATCATCGAGTACTCATATGACGTTTCAGTCCCATGATGAGCAACGTTATATTGCTGAGTTCTGTATATGGAATTTGAAACTAGGGCAGGATTCTGATGAGGCTCAACGTAGAGCCCGATAGAATCCAAATACCACCCACTCTTTCCCAGAAATCCGACGATCTTGCCATGCATTGTGGGACATGTAAAATATGTCCCTTTTTCTAATCCAAAGGGTCCATATGTTCTTTTGTTGCTGATAAATGTAAGTGATCGGACAGTGACTGTTCCCCCCTCTTGCAAGCTCCCATGATATCCGTGTACTGAAGTTAGGTACTCGTCGGGGTGGTCAAGCTTCACCTGATAGATGAAAAAAATGCATAAGAATTTGTTAATTTGGTTTGAATTTAGTGGAGAAGAATCATAAACCGATTCAAAAAACTCACACGGTGCGATCCAAATTGAAGAAAAAATATAGGTCTATATTGACAACAAAGGCCACAAGTGGGCGGAGCTCCCGTGGTATGGAACAATCAAAATATTATATAGTTTTGGGCCAATTTAATTCAAATGCGATTTAAATCCTTTTAATTCTTTAATCTTATAATGTTCATACATACATCAAGTTAGAATATGAAATGAAATTGATAATATAATAGAGAATTCAAAATGGCACACAATTTAAATTCTACATTCCATTTCCTATATTCATAAAATGAATATATGATATGCGTATTAAATATTTTTTTATAAAAACTATTGATCGAAAATTAAATACACTTAGTATGCATACATCAAGTTAAAATAAGAGATAACATAGAAAATAGAATAGAAGATTGTAAGCGGCTCAAATGCGTACTTGAAAAAACACAAGGAAATTTAGGATTTTGCAAGGGACATTAATTAAACATATTTTATTTTATAGTATAAAATTTCTCTGTGTCTTGCCAGTAGAAGAGGCGAACCAAATTAAATTCCTATGTCAAAATTTTCTTTTCTGTCTTTTCTTTGTGTGATTGTGCGTGCATATCTACTGTGTTTGATAACACAACACGTGAAGACAGGAGAAAAGGAGAAAGGAAAAAAGTAAAAAAAAACAGGAGTGAACATTATGAATGTATGCACCTTGTCAAGTTTAGACCCACCACTGCCGCCATGTTTCTCCGACCAGATTGATCTTCCATGGTTGTCATATTCAATCCTGATTGAGTCTATACCAAGGCCATGGGCTATCTCCAGTTGCCTTATCGTGGAGTGGGCACCATCGTCCCAGTGAAATCCTTCTTGGCCTCCCCATGGCCCAAGCAATATAGTTTGTTTCCCTAATTGCTCCAAACTCTGCAATTATTCAAAATTAATCGGGTTGTACTCGTCATACAAATATTCCATACATGTATAAACCAAAAAAAAAAAAAAAGGTATACCATTTTGATCAAATGATTCGTACAGCTACAAATCTAGAGACGGAAGCGACAGAAACGAGAGCTGTACGTCCCTGAAGAAATCGAAGAACAATATATATATATAAGTAAGGAATGATGCTGGTATGGTGGAATTTTTGTGCTCCAAGAGTGCCCTCTGGATGCCAGCTGCATGATTAGCGAATTTGGATTCCACTTTGGGAGGAAAGCAGTCAAAAGAAGAGAATTTGATTCCAAGGAGATGAACCATTAATTATATTAGTTAATATATATACCTGGTAATGGCATTGAATAGGATATCCAGTAGAAAGTAGCAAAGATGGCTTCAAGGTGACCTGGGCTCGTTTGGTTTCATTTTCACATGCCATTTTTATTTTCTTGTGAAAATAAACAGTGAAAAGTTAATTAGAAAAAATATTTTTAAAAATTAGTTATATTTGAATGTGTTGTTTAAAATAAATTGTATTTAGGTGTGAAAATGAGATGTATTTGGATATGTTGGGTGTTTTTTGTATTAAAAGTTGTGTAATTTTTTAATTTAATTGATGATGTGATATATAATTATTTGAAAAAATAATATTATGATTTTAATTTATAATATTTTTGTAGTGAATGTTGTTTGAGAAGTATTGAGACTGTAAAAAGTAGATATAAATAATAATTGAGGCTGAAAAGGTATGAAAATCGATATAAATAGTGATAATTTTTTATTTTTTATTTTTTATTTTTAGAGGAAAATGAAAAAGACTTGTGAAGATTAAAACAAACGGCCCCCAATAGGGACTGGCTGAAATCACTGAAGTATTCTTTATAATTTTTTCACCAGCAATAAAATCACATTAAAGAATGTCCGATGCTTCATCGGGTCCCAAATGCAAGGCATCCACTGATTTGGCTTTCAAATTTTAGTACGGAGAAAAGTGTTTTTGTCAGTGGGGGAACTGATTCTGCCCCTTTTTTAATCACAAATCAATCATGAACCTACATTTGTCATTCCTGCATATAAAAAAGATCTGTTTCTGAGCAGTCAAGATCAGAAGTTTTCCTAAAGGTTCCAGTCTGATTGGGATGTTAGGAAAAAATCAATTCTGCCCTTAATTAAATAGTTGTAGGATTGAAAATGGATATTCGTTATGATCACATATATTTATTTATATAAAATTTATTCGTATTTATATAAAATAAATATTACTTATATTTGATTATAAATAAATATGGATATGGTAAATGCGTATTCAATCTATTTATTATATTCGTATTTATTTATAATATATTATTGATATTTTTTTAATAAAAATTTCATAATTCATATATGTATATATATACTATATATATAAATTATAATTGCAGAATTGGGAAAAAAAGAATAAATTTAAAAAAATATTGTAATATAGGGGGAAAATTGAAGAATAAAATTAATCAACATAATTATTGTTGGTTAACTTTATAATTAATACACTTAAATATCATTATTAATATTAATTAGCACTAATAATTAATTATAAAGTCAACTATTAATTAGAAATTATGATGTTTGTTTGATTGCTTTCTTTTTAATGAAATTGTATAATTTCATCTATTGATTAAAATATATATTTGTTATAAGTTTATAGATTCACATCTTTGGATATTCGTAAACAAATATCTAAATAATTATTATTAAATATAAATATTAAAAAAATTTGAATACAGATAAATTTAATCAAATATGAATGCATCTAAATAGTTATAATCAAATACAGATATATCCAAATTCGACCAATATCTAAAGAGTAAAATTCGAATATAATTTTAAAATTTCCATCAAATTCATATCTATATCCATATTCATGTCTATATTTGAATATTTAAAAAATTAAATAAATATGAATATAAAAATAATATATTTAATCAATTTAATATCCTTTTATTCCCCAAATAGCTAAATTTGCATTTTTTCCAGTCGGGGCATGTTGGATTCGGTTTACCCGACGCGGTGCCTATCTTGATGTATCTCGCCCCTCAATTCGGGGGTGTATCCATGAGGTCTTGACATGTGGACGTTTAGGATTTCTACACCAATCACTACGTGCGCAAAACCCATCATATTTTTAATAATGCAATTAATTTTAAATAATTTGCATTTTTATTCTTTGATGTGTTCTAATTATATTGACTACTAATTTGACATCACAGATTTTTCACTAAGTGAATATTCAGTAATCGTCACTTTGTGTGTTTGGATTATGTATAATACACACAACTAGGATAAATAATAAGTTATTATGTATTTTATTTAATATTTATTTATATATTTTAAATAATTTAATATTTAAGTTTAATTGTTTGCTTGACATGATTATCCCATTTGAGAAACTACAACTTATTTTCAACTTAAGTTGCAAAACATATTACATCCTAAGGATTATATCAATGGTTTCTAAAAATGAATCACATATTAAAATTGAGTTGAATTATACATTTATCATGCAATATCAAAACAAGCAAACGAGCTCTTAATGTATTATTGTTATTTTAATATCTAGAAATCTTGATCTATGCTACCCATTTGATCTACTTGCCCCAAATATGACCGAATTGGCCATTCAATTGCCTCGATTTGAATTATCCGAAAAATGCCTTATGTATATATAAAAAAGATTGTCAATCCAATCTATTTAATTTTTCAATTCAATAAAAGTCCAAAGAGGTGAATAGGGTCCCACAAATAATGAGAGATATAAAAACCGCAGGTCCAATATTATGCCTATTCCTAGTCCTAAATGTAATGGAATCAAGTTGCACATAATGTTGCTAAGGCATCTTATTCTTTATGTGAACCAAAATTGTGGGAAACTAGTGCTCCCACCTTTCTGTTGGATTCTCGAATTGATGATTTAAAATAAAGAGTTCAATTTTAGTGTCAAAAAAATAGAAAAAAAAAAAAAGAAATGGAACGGTGTAAGGATCCATATGTAAATATAGTGTCTTTTAAATACGCTCAAATGACTCTTGAGAATGTATATAACTCTATTCTGGTCTGAAATGAACTTACAATATGAAATCGACTCGATTATTATATTATAAGTTCATAATCCTAGTCATTCCCATTTTAATCAAAATAAATCTACATATTAATTCTTTGATTGCAATAAGTAAGAGAATTATTCAACTAAGAAATAGATCCTAATCGATGTAAATAATTAATCCTGAGCTAATCCATTTTTCTGAAATGCAGCCACGACAAAAATCTGGACCCAGAGAATTGGCACTAGTGGCGCAGAGAAGAATAAGGTGACCACACGCAAAAGCAGAAGACATTTTCCCCAGAAAGTCCAATTTTCTGTCTTCTCTCAGAAACTTCAACACATATAGATTCCACCAGAATATTGGATAAACAAGAATCCTTTTCCTTTTTTCTCACTTTATTTTTCTGTCATCAATAGGTTTGTAAATGAATATTGAAAAATTCGTTTATCGTTTGCATTCATATCCGTTTATATAAAATTTATTCGTATCCGTTTAAAGTGAATATTATCCATATTCGATTTGTAGATATCCGATTATAAATGAATACGGATATGGTAACTGTATATCCGATCTGAATGCATATTTATTAAATAATATATTTTTATATTTTTGAATAAAAATCTCATAATTCATATATATATATATATATATATATTAAAATCGAAGAATTGGGAAGAAAAAGAATAAATTTAAAAAATTATTGTAATATAGAGAGAAAAAATGAAGAATGAAGTTAATCAACGCAATTTTTGTTGGTTGACTTTATAATTAATATACTTAAATGCCATTAATATTATGAATAAGTACTAATAATCAACTATAAAGTCAATTATTAATTAGAAATTATATTATTTGTTTGATTGCTTTCTTTTTAATGAAATTATATAGTTTCTTATATTAATTAAAATATATTTTTGTTATAAGTTCATAGATTTACATATTTGGATATTTGTAAATAGATATTTAAATAATTATTATCGAATATGGATATAAAAAAATAATTCGAATACGGATAAGTTTAATAAAATATGAATAAATTTAAATAATTACAATCGGATACGGATATATTCGAATTCCATCGATATCTAACAGATACGAATTCAGGTATCATTTTTTAATATTATTTAATTCATATCCGAATATTCGAAAAGTTAAACGAATACAAATATGAAAATAGTGTATCCAATCCATTTACACCCCTACTCGTCAACTTTTCTAACTGCTTTTGCTGATGAATTTGTAGCTTCAATTTCATGAAATAGGCATGTACTCACAAAATAATTCTATTAATTTCTAATAATAATACATTTGAAGCACTTGAAGTCCTATAACCACTATTAAATAACTGTCATTTGTGATGGATTTTGTGACGGTAAAAATCTGTTGTAAAAATCTTAGTCGCAATTTGTGATGAATTTTGTGACAGTTCATTTTGCGATGGATTTGAGGCGTTACTTTTGCAACAAAATAGAGGTATAGCCTATAAAATTTACTTCAATAAAAGGTCAATGGGAGATTCATCCTTCCCTTAGTTACTAAAGATTAACAAAATTATATTGGAGCAACGTGTTTAATTAACTAAAAATGAAATAAGGGAACAAAACAATAGAACGCAATTTATTCTAAAATGAAGTTTACATAAATATATTTTTTAAAAACTAATACTTTATTTTCTATCTCCTTTAAAGTACTTTAATTAGAATACTATAAATAAGTTAATTTCAAACTATGTGACACTATTAAAATTAATACATAATTTTTCATTTAAGAATTAATAAAAGCACTTGAAAATATTCTTCAACCAATCCAAAATTAAACCTCATTCCACCAACTTTTATTCGAATAAACCCAATAATTAAAGTTTTATACCAACATCGTTGAAGCATTAATGTGATCTTTAATTTGGATATAAAGTTCTATAAAACTTGAATTTACAAAAACTTCTGAGTGTTCTTAATTTTAGGTTGTATTTGAATACTTAAGATTTTTAAATTGAATCAATATTTAGTGAATGTCATGAAATTCGTTATAATAACTGAGAAATGCAATGTAACAATGGAAAAATACTTGAGATAAAATTCATAGTAACTCAAATTAAAGGGCACATTTTTTAATTGTCAAGCATGATAATTGGGCACACAACAAACTAACGTGCTCAAAATTTAGAAATAAAATGAATACTTATAAGTAAAATAGATATTGTCATGAAAATATAATATAGAAGAAATAGTGTTGCAAATAAAAGCTAAAGCTCAAAACTTGTAACTAAAATTAAAGTGATTGTTATTATTACAATGGTATTTGTTGATAAAAAAAAAAAAAATTGAGTAATTGGCTTGGGTCATATGTTGTACTATTTTTTAATCCTAAGTTGCTACAACATCACGAAGGTGTAATAAATATTAAATACAAAGGTGATACAAAACAATAATACTACATGTCTCAAATTTATTATTTTCATTTAATCTTAAGATATCCTATAATAAGACTTCATGCCTTAAAATGAATATTTTTTAAAAAAGTTTATCTTATTAATTAAAATAATATTATATTGTAACTTTCATCCACTCCTTTTAGGGGCAATTTTATAAATACATATACTTAATTATATTTTCTTTCCACTCTCATCTTGACCCCTTCCCTAAAAGAATAGCAATTATATAAAAAAAGTGATGAAGTAGGACTGTAAAAAGCTAAAAAGGGAATATAAGCATATACTTTTTAACACGAAAATAAACTTCAAAAAACAAAAGAATGTTGAATTTTAATTTTTAAAATATACTACATCTGTCATTTTTTAAATAAATATAAATAGATATGTCACTTTTTAAATAAATATAAATTTATATAAAGATCGATGAAAGTGCCGTCTATTTATATATATTTATATTTGTTTAAAAAGTGACATCTATTTATATTTATTTAAAAAATGACAGATGTAGTATACTTTACAAATTAAAATTCCGCATTCTTTTGCATTTTGAAAGTTTATTTTCGTGTTAAAAAGTATATGCTTGAACTCATTAATCCTCTTAATCTATCAATAAGTGAACAAAATATCCGAATCAAATAAATCGTGGAGATATTAAAGTAGGCCCTAAGATGCAAATCAATAACTTACATTTTTTCCATTAAATTTTCGTTTAAACTCTTCATATCTACATTTTTTTTAAGAATAACACTTTACAACATCGTAACCACATATAAATAAAAGCATGGTAATCCAATTAAGACCCAAGAAATTACGTAGAACGTACACTCCATTACATCATTAATAATTAAGAACAATCCTCATACATTACAACACAACATATGTATGGATAACAACATACGGCAGTAATTGCCACATGTGATTATTGCAAAGCACATATCATCAGAATACATAATTTATTAAGCACTACATATGCTGTATAGATAATTATTTATTGTGTTGGGTAATTTTGGCCCGCAGACTGTCTTTCTTTGCACCCACAAGAGTGTCCACTTTCTCCCCCTTTTTGAAGAACACAAACGTAGGCATATTCTCAATATTGTATTCCTCAGCAACCTCCTACATATAATGTTATAATATTGCTGATTAATATGAGGAATGGACGAAACCCCCCACCCCGCCCCAACAAAGACAAAAAAAACTATATATATATATATTTTTTAACTCAAATAAGATCTTTGTTGATTCCCCAATATGAATATATATAACAATACGTACCGGGAGGACATCAACATCAACCTTCACAAAATAAACATTGCTTGTCGCCTTGGCCATCTCAGCAAAAATTGGAGCAATGAAGCGGCATGGTCCGCTCCATGAAGCCATGAAATTCACCACCACCTGGTTCAATAGATGTTGGTTTAAATTTCCATATATGTTATAATTATTGTGATCAAATAAGTGACAGTTGTTACATATTTTTATTTTTTATTCTATATTCTATATTATAAATATTTAATATACTTATAAAACGTACATACAGTATAAAAAAACACATTTTGACTGACGAAAAATTTGTGGCAAAATGATTTCATCATAGATCGAAGACAATTGTGATGGATTATATATAGTAATGAATTTAAAGGAGCAAAAATATATATTACTAATGATATTTGTGACGGATACGAAGAATAATCTGTATTGATAAGAATAGTCGTCTGTCACAAGTTTAATAACTCTAAATATGATTTTGTGATTGAATGATCAACTTTTCAATCCGCGATGGAAATTGCATCACAAAATTAATTTTGTGACGCGCGTTCTGTTTTCTTCATAAAACTAATCAATACTGACAAAGCATATATTAATGAATTTGTAAAATAAATTTATCATAAAACCATACTTTACAACAAATTTTATTAAATTTGTGATGAATTTTTTATTAATTAAAGAGTATTTTCTTGTATATATGTAGTGATCACATACTATTCCAATCGAACATATATAAAAACAATCGAACCCGGACAAAACAAATAATCAAGAGATGCAGCATAGGAAGAAAAAAAACCCTAGAAATTAACATTATGATCGATGAAAAAAAAAACCAAAGAACTCAGAAACCCAGAAATTCAGACAGAAAACCATATAATAAGATCAAAATTAAGAGGAAAAAAAAAACAAGAACTATATATATTTGGATTTATATATTCATTATGAACAACTATGTATAAATTTCATGACTAAGAAAGTACTAAGAACCACTTGATCATCATTACCAATTTCTCAGCAGATTCATTCTCCTTCAAAACCTTAGACCACCTGTCGTACTTGTCGCAAACGTTCACTTGTCCAGCTACTAAAGAAGCCATTTTTTTTTCCTGGGTTTTTCTCTTACAAGGAAAATCCCAGGGTGCAAGGCTTTTTATATATGCTTTTCCTCTTTTGAGCGCGCCAAAATTTAAAGCGTTTGCTGTAAGCATGGAATAATATAAAGCTGGCCGGCCGGTGCGCGCGCTTTACAAAACACCAATCGTGTGGCGGTGGTGAATTGATGAAACGTAGTCGTAACGTTTGTTTTATGCGGATATGTGTAGGACTTTTTACTTAATTCAATCCATAAAGCTAGTTCGAGAGATAAAAATGGCTCAAAACACCACAATTTATTTATTTTATCAATATGTGATACTAATACCTCCTGTTCACGCATAGGAATAAACATTTGGAATAAGGAATAATATAAAACGAGGGACCTAACAATATTACATAATCTAACATCGGGAATAAGTGGCTCTGAAACTATATTGAGCAATAAACTTTGAACCTAACTCAACTCTAAAAACTAACTTAATAGATAAGAACTGCCTAAGACAATATATAAAGATTACAATTTATTTATTTCATTTACATGTACACTAACAATATGCCAAATTAGGGCAAGTCGAGGGATCAGTATTGACGGCATAATCATCCTTCAAAAAGCTGGGGCTGTGACGTTGTTGGCTTTCTTGTTTTGGTTAATATTTTATTTTTATTTTATATTTATTATAGATAATGATGGGAAATCTTTAGAAAAATAGTTAGATAGATTGATTCCATTTGTAAGATGTGTTTTCCAAATTTATTATATACTTTTCGCTCCAATTTTCTCATATTTATCTAAATTTACTATACATTTTTTTATTTATATTTATTCGACTTATCTAAATTTACTACGCTTTTTCCCCAACTTTTTTATATTTATTCAACGAAATACCTATGCATCTAATTTGTTTTTATTTATTTATTTAAATATATCAAAGATTCAATAGGTTTGATCCGCTAACTTCATACTACATATGTAAGACTTATGAGCTAAATAGCCACCAACAATCCCTATATATAAATAGCATTGGAAGATTCTCGTTGGATCCTTATTAACTCTAATGACCTACGGTAGTTTTAGGTTCTAGAGCGTTTGAACTATTCAATAGACTTCATCGATCCTGATGTTGCTGAAAACTGCGTGTAGAGAAAAAGGGAGTTGTGCTACAGGTAAATCGACCAGAGAGGTCGAGTACTCAGGATTGTGTATAACTTGGAGCTTAAGATTTGCAACCACAATACACATTAAACTAGCCGAGGTGCCCCCAGTTAAGACACTTCGACGCTCAAGTTAGTTCTAGTCGAGATGAAGAGATTGAACAGAATATAGAAAATGTAAGGCTTATAGTGAATTAGGCATTACCTTGAGCATAGTTGAGCCTGAAGTATTTATAGCTGTTTATAGGCGTGATTTGACCCTAGTACCCTTATCAAGTGTACTATCTTTTGTATTTGCCAAGGGGTTGGGGGTCATTCCATGTCCAGATCTCGGTACTGTGTCAGGTGGCTAAATCTCCTATTTTTCTGGATAAACAGTGCCAGTGGAGGCGCGTTTCTACCAAAGTTGTTGGTAGGATTGGCAGAGTTGTCAGAATTGGTGGCAATGGCTGCACCGACTGTCACGCGTCATTAATGCGGAGGCATACAGTCTGTCAGACTAACAAACACGGTAAAGATTCGAGTCAACGTTGGAATGAGTCTTGAGGTCGATACATGTCGACTAGACTCGAATATTCGAACTTCTGAAATGGTCTTAAGGTCGATACGGGTCGACCGCAGCCCCTATCAAGTGAGATTTATACCGATCGACCAAACAGACTTACCGTTAGGTCTCTTAGGCTATCTCATTTGATGTTGGGTCTACTAGGTTATCCCATATCATGAGTCCCCCCAACTCACGGTCCTGATCGAGCTTGCCGATGAGAAGGAGTAGGGAGTTTACATTCAACCATAGTGGGTACTATGCTCGACCAGGATTTTTGAATTCTCAACCCAAGTTTTTAAATTGCTAACTTGGGTTTTTAAACTACTGACTAGGGTTTAAAGCGATTTCTTTGCATTTAATACAGCTATTAGTGTATAGAATACGAAGCGTATGGGGTAGGCTATCATCATAGCAATTACACGAATTTCCATGCATGAATGCCTATAAATAGGGGGATAACCGACTCCATTTACACTTTTGCTGTCTG
>JACGDI010005438.1:283169-294615 GCA_014898725.1 Jacaranda copaia
CAGGCATTGCTGGAGCTGGAGGATACGGCAACGAGATTGAAGAGAGAAAAGGAGACTCTGAGGAATACATTGAATTACTTGACTGCTGCATCTGCGGTTAAGGATGTCTTTCCATCTTCATAGCAATGTGGAAGATGAGATGAGATTAGTGATATGTATAACTTGTTATAGTTATACACTACCAATACATGCATAATTATTTTCATGGAAATGTGTAAACTTTGATGTCTAGTAGATAAATTGAGTTTGTTTTTGGTTGGCGGTGTTTTTATCTATGGGTTTCGTTTAATTATGATTACCTGTTTGTTAAAATGATTCTCAAAGGATTGAATGAGTTCAAATTGGAATCTTCTTGAAGCCAGTGATTGGTGTCTGAACTATTCTACAATGCTTGCTTGATACAGTGAGAGTAACCAAGAATGATAATGATTTATTGTCCTACTCTATTATAATTGTTTTTGTGAATTGGTGCGGCTGAGGCTTGAGCTCATGCCTCAAATGTTTTAATCTTGTATTTGTGTTGGTTTTATTGGGCTATTGCTTTTCAGGTTGTGAAATGAGGAGATGAATGATGATATTTTTCCCCCTTTAGTTCATAATTAGGACAATGAAACTAGTGAATTCCGAAACTGATTTGTTGCTGTCCAAGGGTAGATGGCACTATGGATGAATGTGTACACATTCTTAAATATTAGGTTCCCAAAAATGTACTTCGAGGGCGTGCACTTTTCTTGCTTTAGATTGAGAAAATAAGAGTAAAAAAGATCTTGGTGGTCATCTTTCGGCAGTTGGCCGAGGATGGCTTCTTATTTTCAGTTTCCTTGGAGGAGTTTGAAGTTTAGAAGAGATAACAATGTAGGCAACAACAAATAGAAATCCAAGGCCACAGGGAGGGGGAGATAAGATCAATCTAGCCATGGTCCAGTGGTTGGTGAACTGGTTTTGCAGTTCTGCTGTCTTGATCTGTGAAGTTGTTAAGCTTTGCATTCTTACATCTAGGTGTTTTCCGGTTGCCTTTTCTTGTGCTATAATGTGCCCATCCTTTTGGAAGTGCTTATAGCAGCTTGAAGTTTAGGTAATTCATTTCAATTCTTCTGTTTACTGTGTGCACATCAGATGCCACAATCCTGGTGAAAACTCGATCTGTGCTTTCCATGTTTTACTACTGATATCTTGCCTACTCATTTGGAACCGGTGGAGCTGAAGTTTATGACCTTCTTTCCTTTGTGTACAGTCCCGTGTTTCTTCCTTAATCTTCTTGAAGTTTCGTTCTTTTCTTGCAAACCTGGAGTTGTACTTCTAGATTTGAGTCTCTCTAGGCAAACCAATCCAGCTTAGCTCCAGGCAACATAGAAGTACCAGTGGCATGTCAATACCATGACTTGTGCTGATCCCTCTACGAGACAACCAACAAGCAAGAAAGAGCAAGAAAAAAGGAACTGCCGAACGTCAGCAAGGCCAATACGACCTGGTCCAAATCATAGAACTAGTATGTGGACGAACCATCCAAGTGATGAAGGATTTTGAGTTCATATAAATTTACGCATTAAATTCCTAGTTTCACTCTCTTTTTCTATCTTTGCCGTCATTTCTTGACATTTAGTTACTTGGGACTTGCTTGGATATTTTAAATTGATATAATTATAATGATTTAGTGAGATTACATTGTTGATGATAAAAAAATATTGTATTTGGTGTATAGGATTATACAATTTTTAATCAAGGTCCAATGTCTTTTTCCCCATAAGAAATTTGTATGGATTGCTTAATTTGAATTTAATATGGGGGATTATTTATCAAAAGCTATAGGAATTATGGATTGCTTTATTTGAGTTTAATACGGGGGATTATTTATCAAAAGTTATAAGAATTATAAATTGCGCCTATAATCTATTTTGTGTTTAATTCAACAAAACAATCACTTGATGGGGCTTGATTTGACAAATTAAGGGCCTGTTTGGTTTTATTTTTAAAGTTTATTTTCATATTTTTTATTATTTTAAAATAAAATATATTATTTTTTACATATTTTCACTTAACATTATTTTCATTTTTATTTTCAAAACTCATTCTCCAATAATCTATATATCTTTTCCCAATAATATATATCTCCTCTCTCTATTTCATAATTTATATCTCTCCCCACCCACTTTGAATTTTCTATTCTACTTCGTGTTTCATCTCACATTCCAATGTTATGTATGTATACCAAGTGTATTCGATTCTCAATCAATTATTTTTATAGAAAAATATTTAATATATGTGTTATATATTCATGCAATGAAATAGATGATGAAATATAAATCGAAATAGATGATCTAAATTACTCCTTATCTACAATCTATTAAAATTAATACAATCATTATTTTTTCAACAACTTATCCAAATTAACGTTCATCACACATATTCCTGTGCGCATAAGTACTTTGAATCTAACTTTCTTTTTGTGCATGTTTACCATTCCTTATAATAATTTACATTTTTGATATTTTAAAAAATAATAAATTGGCATAGGCTTTTCATAATGAAGATACTGTTCAATCACAAAAATCAACATTTAACAAAAATGGTATATATTATAGTTGGCTTGTTATCACAGTTTACATTTATAAGAAGATTGACAACCAAATAATACTTACAAAGTCGAAAACAAATTTTATTTCACTATATAGGCATAAGCAATAACACGTCAGAGCAACAGTAAAGAACTCATGTATCCAAGTAAACCTTTTTATCTTATTATTACAGAACTTTAATATAAATAAACATTGCTTGGTGATTCTTTATACTATAAATATGTAGAAGATTGCTATGTATTTCTAGGAGTGTAAACAGATATTAAACGAATCGGATATATTATTTTTATATTCGTATCCATTTAACTTTTCGAATATTCGAATACGAATATGGATTTGATAGATATTTAAAAATGATATCCAAGTTTGTATCCATTGGATATCGATCGGATTCGAATATAATTATTTAGATGCTTGCATATTTTATTAAACCTATCCGTGCTTAAATTATTATTTTATATTTATTTTATAATAATTATTTAGATATTTATTTACGAATATTTAAATACGTGAATCTATGAACCTATAACAAATGTATATTTTAATTAATAGAAGAAACTGTATAATTTTATTAAAATGAAAGCAATCAAACAAATACCATAATTTTTAATTAATAATTGATTTAATAATTGATTATTAGTACTTATTAATAATAATAATAATGGTAATTAAGCTTATTAATTATAAGTCAACCAACAATAGTTACGTTAATTAACTTTATTCTTCAATTTTTCTCTATATTACAATAATTTTTTGAATTTATTCTTTTTTCTTCCCAATTCTTTAATTATAATTTATATACATACATATACGGATTATGAGATTTTTATTCAAAAATACAAATAATATATTATTTGATAAATATATTTGGATCAAATATTAAACGGATTGGATACACATTTACCATATTCATATTTATTTATAATCGGATATCTATTAATCAAATACAGATAATATCCTCTTTAAACGGATGCGAATAAATTTTGTATAAATTGATACGAATGAGAACGAAAAACGAATTTCGAATATTTATTTACAACTCTATGCATTCCTAATTTTTCCTATCTATCAAAGAGAATAAGGAGGTAGCGTTTTGTGTGTATATTAGCCAACCATTTTCAGCATCAATCACTTTCTCGAACAAACTTCAAAAATTTATTCAGAAAATTCTTAAAAGAAAGCGATGTAGTTTAAAAATAAGGTACTTCCAATGGCAAATGATTGTCATAAGTTTTTTCCAAGTAAATAGAAACATTTAGCATTATCACACATATATACATATCTTGCATATATAGAAAATCGAATTAAGGAATAGTCAAGCATTTCTCAGTTGTATGAAGGCATAAAGCAACACATATGTTATCTAATACCTTCCTTACAGAAGAAACTCATGTAATTACATAGTAATTATTGTTTTACCATACAAATATTTGAATGAAATAAATAGTTCTTTAGCAAAATTTTGAAATGAAATAAATACCATAATGCCCTGCAAGAGGATCCTCGCAGAAATGAATTTTCTATATTTCTTTCGATACCTCGTAGAGACTAATTTCAATCACCAACAAATAGGTAGGATTTTGAGATACATTAAAGTAACATAAAAAGAATAAATCTTTTCAATAATAAGTTATAAACAGCGACATGGCCAAAATAAATTCAATTAGAAAAAGGCACCACATAGCTAACTCAAAGCTTCACCTCATTAATGAAAACTTCATAAATAATTCATTTATTATGCATGGCCTGGACTAATCAAACACTCATATCCACAACTTCATAAATATAAAAATTAGAATCTATGATGCATGGATGTGAACATTGCAACACGGACATGATATGATATGGACATGGCAACACATCAAATTTTAAAATTTTTGGACACAACACGACATCGACATAGCTATTATAATATATTTAATTATATATATAAGTATTTGTTAGTCATATTAATGTATGTAATATAAAATAAATAAATATATATATATATCAAAGTAAAGTAAAAAAAATCAACAGTGAACATTAAATAACTATATTTTAAATTTTAATAAATAGCGAATCCCCTAAATAGGAATAAGTATTAGACTTCATGCGTAAATTATATAATGAAAAATTTTAATATAAAAAATATAATATTAGTCATAAAAAAATATGTGATAATGTAAAAATTATAACTAATAACATTTAAAAAGATTTATACTTATAATTAAAGATTTTCCATAAATTATCAATGGTGATAACTTAAATACAAATTTTGCCACTATTAAACGTATAAAAATTATTATTGGTGACAGAACAAAAAAAATTTTGTTACTCACACACACACACATATATATTATATAATTAGTGCCAAATTTTCTATGATCGCTTACTATTTTTTATAAATTTTCTTTTTTCTTTTTCTTAGTGTGTCTAATCATCTAAATTTATTAGGATATTATGATCATAGAGAGGTTTTTTACTAACTATGTTTGTCATTTAAAAAGTTTTTATGTTATTTATTAGCCATTAAATTTTATAAAATTTAATTGAAAAATAAAAAAAAGTCCTGCCATGTTGGACACTTCCTTTAGCCGTATTCAACACTATGTAGGATTTTATCTTTTTATTTTAATTTTTTATTTGCTATGTCCGACATGTGTCAAAGCCATGTTGGGCTGTGTTCGTATCCGACACATGTCGAACACTGCACGGAGTGATTTTTCGGCGTGTCCCAATGCCACATTAGCACATGCAGATCATCATATTTTTAAACATTGCATAATTGGTTGGTTAAGAGAAGAGAACAAAGCATGAGACAATTTTTCAATAAAGAATAGATAAGTAAAAGATAAGTATATAAGAAAATACAGCTCTTGATAAGTCAGAACTCCAAAAGAACTGCATGCTCACGTAAGAATAAACATACAACCTAATTTTAATTTAAGAATCAACTAAAAAAGATAATTTTAAATGATCAAGCAGTGAATAAAAATAAAAAAGTTCTTGCATTACAAATTTAGATGAACCTGCAGTAAGCAATTACCTCTACATCAATCATTTGTTTAAAGGGAATGAGCAGTCTAGTCTCATCTTCTTTAGTGGAAATCAAGAAAACTATCCAAAAATACGCTGCAAAATTTTATTAATCACGAACCAAATTATGGATTAGAGAGCTACTTGATTTCATATTATGGTTTTAAATCTATTGTACTACCGTTACATCTTTAATAAAACCAAAAACAAAGACAAGCACTTCTCGTCAGTTGGATAGGAGTTAATATGCTTATGTGTTTTAATAATACATCGGCCTACTAAATCGTGTCAGCTGCAAATCTGCACTGGCAACATGCAATACAAAACTTTACCTCAACTGATAGACTGTCTCAGTTTGTGTAAACAAAACTCATGACTATGCTGAGAATTCTTCTATTCATACTGAACCAATGATAGGTGCAGTAGCATCCCTAAAAGACAGCTCTAACACAATAGCAGCATTATCTCAAACTCCAGCGATCACAAGTCAGCTGATGTAAGAATATAACCACAGCACTTCAACGGCCATAAGAGAGCTTCTTCAACTTCAACCGCCTATCTCCCAGAAAAGCTTTTCTTTGGAAGTGGCTTCACTAATGTAGAATTCCCAGTGCGCTGCAACAACAATAATTCATGCAGATAAGTAACAAGAAAAAGGGATATGCTATTAAAGGAAATTTGTACAAGTTAGAGTGTAAAACAAACCTTGAGACATATATTCCTTCTAGTATCACAAATCGGATAATCATGCGGACAACAATGACGATGATCCGTGCAACAGACAGCAGATTCTGCTCCACAACATTTCCAGTTCAGACATATTCCAAGAAAACGCCAGGCACAGCAACAGGTTTCACCGGTGGAGCAATAAGTGAAAAGGTTACATCTGATCGGCCCAGGGGCTGGAGAGGGCGGCGGATTTGGGCTCGTCTTGATGGGATATGATGCCAACGTGTTGATTCCACAGACCCCTTTTGCATTCCCAGTGTTTCGTTGCATATGCATATAGCCATCCATTCCCCAGTCTTTTCCCCACGAATTCTTTATAATCCAATAATCCATCCCATCTTTAGAATCATATCCAATTATCAATACTGCGTGGTCCAACGTAGTTGAGCAAGGGCCTGTAAATATCCCCTGCATTTTGATCATATATTAACCAAACTGAAAATATATTTGAAAGATTTTAACAAGAACTATATGTGAAAATGGCTCTTGGAACGAACCCCTGAGTACAACTGGAACGAGGCATCACTTCCACATATACCAACGCTGATGGGTTGAGTGGCAACGGCCTGTTTTAGCTTCTTCTCATTTTTGGAAGGTATATCAGTATAACTATCAATGGTTACAATATGTCTTTTCAGCTGCAATGGCAAGTACAATTTCATTACGCATGCTCAGATAGATATGCTAGAGCAATGGGAGTAACAAAAGAAAACAAGAATAAAGGACAAATAGGCGGAAAGATAACGAGGGATGAGGGCAAGAATAAAACTTTGTTTCTGCTGCAAGTTCCATCACGGCCACGATAGGGGTAATCCTCCTCTGTGTCGATCCCTTTATTTTTAATGATAAATTCAAATGCATAGTCCATGAGTCCTCCCCCACAGCCCTCATTATAAGAGCTGTCACAATCTATTAGTTCTTGTTCAGACAGACTGACTAGAGATCCTGTGACAATCTTATTAATGCCTTCAACTGCGCCTGTGGCTGAGAATGACCAGCAAGCACCTTCACAATGAACACAGGAGTAAGTTGCCTTATATCTATCTTCTTTCTTTTCTAACATAGCTGTCTGCTTAGGACAGGAACATATGCCCCCAGTAAAAAAAAAGGAAAAGTGCTTAGAGCTGGAGGTATCTACTGCAATTAGAATCATAGTCTAAAAGATGAAGGATGTTTGATTTCTAATAAATCTTGATAATAGGTTCTTTTGTCCATTTAAGCATTCATTATATGCATTTTTTGTACAGTATGCAATAGATACAGATACCATTCATCAGATACAAATACAGATGCAGCTACAGACAATTCGTAGATAACATGTGGATTGTGGAAATTAGTTGGACACACATCCGATGATATAATAAAGTGAAATAACGGCATTATCATGTATAATCGAATGATTTACAACCCCATTTGGCCTGCCACTAACAGCTAACGTGGGGAGGAGGGATGAAGAAATCAACAAGAATTTCAAGAATCAAATAATTAAAGAACTAGTCTTTATGCAGCACAACGAGATTATGGTCGGACAAAAACAGGAATTATTACATCAACAGCAAAAACAGTATCAATCAGTGAATCAAGAAATGGTAAGAAAAACAAACTCAACATACCACAACTGCCCTGATCTTTCACCCCAGTAACAGCCCCTTCTTTCCTCCAATCAACTGAAGCAGGAATATCAGATTCCTTCACAAGATTGGGCCCTTCAGTTGCACCTGACCTACTATTCAATCTGATTAACAAGTCACTTGCAGAAGGTGAAAGCCCTAAATATCTGGCCTTGAACTCATCGTTAGTGAGATCAGCAAAGGCATTAAGCGCTAGTGTGTAAGAAGAATTAGCCCTTGTATTATGCTGAGTAACAAATTCATAGTTTTCTTCGAATACTTTGAGCCTGTGCTCTCTTTCTTGCTCAGAAGTGTATGTTTTTCTATACTCTTTGCACCAACTATCAAAAAGATCAGAAACTGATAAAGATTTGCAAGGGGACACTTGGAAAAACAGTAGAAGAAGATGCAGAAAACGCCATAACCAACTCATTCTAGAGAGACGTGTCTGAACTTTTTTCTGTTTGGGGATTCTGGTTCAATATATCCTAAAAATGTGGGGAACCAAGGAGTTTCAGAAACATGGGCAATGTCTATTGGAACCTGACAACCTGTCGAAATGGGATCTTATGGTTCGGGTTCAAGAATTGTTGTAAGAAGAGCAGCCAATCACTAAGGTACAGCCAAGAAGAATGGCCAATTGGGACAACGGGTTTTCACAAGTCAAAGATAAATTGGGATCCTTCCAGCATCTACACTCTGAAGTTGTGGGCTCATGGTCATGGGTTGGACAAGCATAATTTTTCTCTCTAACTTTTTCACTTCTTTTTCTTGGGGGCCATGGAATTTTCATAAAATTAACTTTTCTTCAATTACTTTATGTACCATTATTAAATAAAAGGAAAAAAGACTTTTTTTTTTTTATAAACAAAGGAAAAAAGACTTTGTTTTATGTATTCCTTCGACATTTTACTTGTTCTCAAACTATTGTTTATCAATATTTGTTAAAATTTATGGGAGTGATCCATATATAGCATTGAGTTTTAATAAGATTAGTTAATAATAAGATTGTAGAGCTGTACATTATTTCTCGTATTTGAATTTAAATTTAATTTCTAAATTAATTTAATTATCTGCAACAAATATATTTACAATTATAAATAATCATTGATATCTATTATAATTAGGTAACCAACTATAATGAAAATACAAAATAAATTCATATTTTTGGAGGAATTGAAACTCAAAAGTAATGGCTATTAATTACATCATCACTAGCCAAGAAAAGCTTTGGTCTAATAATCAAGTTGAAGCCCCAGAACTTTTTAATTTTGGGCCAAGTTCTTATTCCATTTTATTCTATAATTAGGATCCAAACAAGTGTAGTTTAGGGCAGTCAATAGATTGAATTTGGATCAAATAAGTTATATTCGAATTCAATGAATATTTGAAATTTGATAAAAAAAAAAAATCAATCCGATTTAATATATTTTTTAGATTGTATAAAAAATATTGTATTTATAAATTAAGTTTACGTCATATTTAAATTTTTAATTATATATTAATTCAAAAATTAAATATTTGAATATTGAACCCTTATTCATATTATATTAATGCATATACAACCTTTTATACATTATTATATTGGATGTTTTATCAGTATTCTTTTTATTTTTTAGGCTAAAAATTCAATATGAATAGCATACTATATATGTTAATATAAATGTCATAGCAATATGATATATATAGATTTTATTTTAAATTTTTTATTAACATTATATATAAAAATATTGATTTAATAAAAAATTATTAAAGTTTGGATTCTAATTTTTAACTGATCAAATTGTTTAATTTCGCATATAATCCACTTATCTTGAGTTATGGATATTTATAATTGAATATGATCTATCAAATATTTTTATCGAATAAAAATTCTAAAATTAAGATTGGATTCGGATTATGGACCTTAGCCCGTCAGTTTACAACCCAGACAAAAAAGGGAATGGGCAGTCCATTATCTCAAACGTCCAGCCCATTGGAGCTTACTTTTAAGTTAACGGAGATAAGCATGCAAAGTTCTGGTGCGCCCGATCGAGCCCACCTAGCCCGGCCCAGCACAGCCCGTACAAAGACAAGAGAGAAATTCTCAAGGCATCTTGTTGAAATTACTATAATGGCCTAACCTGAGTGATTTCGCACTAACAATGAATCAATGAGAATAGTGAACATATTTGAATCCTAAATATAATGAATACTTATACGACTATGAGACTATTTTTTCATTATAAATGTGTTATAAATAATCAATAGTGATAATTTTAAAATATTAAATTTTATCATTACTAAATTATTAGTTGTTGATAATTATTACTCAATACGTATTATTGGGGAAAGATAAAAATTATTATCAGTTAAAATTTATTAGTGATGATTTTTATATCGTTATTTTTTTTCACCAATTTTATTATTTTTTTTTAGTGAATGGAAAAGGTATAAAAAGTTTATACTTCTATGCACTATAGATTTTAATCATTACTTCAGTCTGGAGAATATTTTTTTAAATAAGCAAAAACTCTAAAAATTTAGAGTTTAGAATATCCCATATGTGCTCAATAATTCTATAAAAAAAGAAAATGCCCAGTTATTGTACATTGAACAATAGTGTTCCAATTTTTTTTTTAAAATATTAAATTTATGTCACATTATGTCTATATCAACATTTTTACGCCACAACGTAATCCTTTATCTTCCCAAATATAACATTCTATAAAAGTTTTTCTAATCAAGTTTTGGATTGTTAGAAATCTATCACTTAATATAAGCGTACATATTATTCTTTTAAATGGTCAACTTTTTTACTAACATTGATCTCGTATTTATAAGTGTGAAATTATAATTTAAATTTAATTAGAAATATCAATGGAGCGGAATGAGATGGGGGCTATTTTGACTTCACAGGGCAAGGGGTGACTCCACCTGTTTAACAGTTGGGAATCAAAATTGTCTCTATCCTCATCCCCGTGGAGAGAAAATTCTCGATATATCTGCTCTATCACAGAGAATTTTCTGTGAGGACCTATAAAGATGGCTAATTTTGACATCCCCAAATTTAATATCAATTTAAGTACAAATAAATAAATATATATATATATATATACATCATTCAATCTCGATCATGCTTTCCAAAAGTGCCATGCTTTGATTTGAATGATCTCTATTCAATGCTGGAAAAACATATTGACAAGATGATTAACAAAAATATAAAGGAGTGACAACTCTCAATCATGATTACAAGCCATCAGCAACCTACCAAAAGAGTCGTGTTTATGATGTTGAGCAAAAATCCACTTGCATTTGCCATCTTTTGCAAGTCATAATTATCCGTGTGCAATGTTGTGGGGCCACCATTCCATGTGAAAGAAAATTGACACATAAAAATTAAATTAAATAAATATTCTAAGTATGAATGAGTACGTCAAAAGATAAATTGGCTCCCCCCACTTAAATTTATTCACAAAATATTCCAAATCTTGCATCTTTTTCTTTTTTTGGGGTTTGGTTCCAATTTAATCACCA
>JACGDI010005438.1:304154-320054 GCA_014898725.1 Jacaranda copaia
ACCAAACTTGCCCTGTATTTTTTAGATCTCTGTAGTTTACAATCGGGTTGGTTGAACCATATTTGATGAACAACTCACGCTCTTACTAATAGTCCCATCATATATTTGGTGTTGGGTGACTAAGAGGTTATACCGATTGGGATAATTCGTTAAGTAACCGCCACTTAACAATACTTCATATTATAGCATTTTTATAAGTACTTATATAGGAAATACCAACAGGCCCAACCTACTAAAAATCAATTAGGTAATCAACGAGGCCCAAAATCTCGTTGGATTATTTTGCCAGCTCAATTGCCAACATCCTTCTCATCAACTAAAGTGTGTTGATCAACTCAAAGAATGATCATTAGGCCCTCAACCAGAGAGGCTTTCGAGCCCAAGGGGTCCCATTACCTCAACTAAAGCGTGGGTATATGACTCACAAACAAGGAATTATCTCGACCCTAAGAGATCAACTAGAGAAACATGAAGCAGTTCCCCGCTACTAGTTACTGTCATATTAAATGCATCACAACCACCACTCTACCATATTAAATGTGCTGACAAGTGGCATGCCTGTGCATTTATGAGCCTTCATTGTACCACCATTCTGTCTCAATATTAAATACAGTGATCTCCTCCATGTCCCAAGAAGAAGGAGAAGGAGGCACCACTTGGAGGAGGTTTCAGGAGGTCAAAGACCCAAAGGTCCTCAAACAAGAACAAAGGCCTCTTTGCATAAATAAGAGCACCACAAACATTTTAACCGCTCAAGAAAAACTATAAATACCCCATTGCAATCATTCAATAAGGCATATTCATTATCACTATTGGAGCATAATGGAAGCAATTTAGACACCAAATTTAATTTATCAGAAATCCACAATTCACACCCTCAAATTTGATGATAAAATTAATACCTAATAGATAAAAAAATAAAACAGACACAAATTTACGTGGTTCAACAAATTTCACCTACCACCACAAGAGTTTTCTTTCTTCAATTATTATAGAATTTTATCAGTACAAGTCAACTCTTGAATTTGACATGCCTTAACTCGAGACAAAAAACCCCCTATACAACAGCTATCAAAACTACCAAAGAAATACTCATTCCACCCATTTGTATTGCCTTACTCGTACTCACAATAACTACTCCACAAGTATCATGAGTTTCATGAGTGTCCTCTCTAATAATCAAATAAGCACCTATATTTATAATAGAAGATTACTTGACTACTTTACCTAGAACTAGGAAACCTAATACAAGAAGGAGTCCTAATTTTAGTCAAATTTGATCTCTCAATAACCGAGTCAAATCCCAACAATCACTTAAGCCCTCACTTTGTCATTCCGCATTTTGGTCAATTATGTACTAATTCAAATGTCGAAGTGCCTTAACCAAGTGCCCCTCGCCAAGCCTAACGCTAGTTATTGGTTATAACACTCAACCCGCTCTCATCCAAACACTCTACCCAACTCATATTCTAGTCGACCATATTAGGTCACAGCCCAATCCCTTGATAAACAGATCATATGTATCATCATCAATTACGTAACCTCTTTCTAACCTTTTTTTACCTACTATTCTCTTAAACTTTTTACTTCCTATTTTCTCTTGATGTTGATTGTTGAAGTATTTTCACTCCAGCATTCATATTTCATATTTAATTTCAGGACACCTGGCTGGAGAATTCAAGCACAAACCCAAACCTAAAATCTTTTCAACTTGATCGTTTCATTAGAGTAATATTTCACAAAAATTTCATGAATTCATATTAAAGAAAAGAATGAATAACTCATGTGGACTAGAATAGTTTGGAAGATAGAATCAGACAATGCATGATATGATTGCGTTTGATTTGTACACTTGATGGAAACCTAAGCATATCTTAACTAAGGTAATTATGAGATTGGACTTTGGTTATTCATGTTAGAGACATTGAGGACCAAACATGGGAAATGAAATTAAGACAGTTAATCATAACTAGGATTCTGTAGCAAATAAGAAAAATAAAAATAAAAATAAAGAAGAAAAAGACTCCCACCTGCCAATACACAGGATGAGAAAAGTTCATTCCTTTCGATCAAAAAGCCTCTTCATTCATTAACGCATGCAAAAAATTGAAAAAGGAGTATTTCAAATCATCATTGTTTTTTATGTTGAAAGTAATAGATAAAAAAGCTGCGTCTGAAAATTAACGTAATTTTGCCAAAATAATAAGATTGAGACATTAAATTTTAATAAGTTAAGAATTTTTGGATTCAAATTTTATTTGTGGGTATGCTTGATTATTTTAAGATTAATCAAAAAGTCATTATTTGTATATAAATTTTTTATAACTAAGCTTCAAAACTTCTTATGCACCATCATATCTAGTTTTACCTGAATTTTATGCAAGGAAGAAATCGAGGGTTTGATTTGAGTATGGAAAGAGCTTTGTTTTTATTTGGACTCGGGCATCTTTAAATATGAATTAAAATTTGAATCTCAAATTCAAAATAAGTGTTAGGCTTGGCAGTGAATTCAATGGAAACCTCAAGTGCTCAAGCTAGTTCAAGGCTCGTAAATGAGAATAATAAATAGAGTAAATGCTGAAAATAATATACATCAAAGTATCATCAAATATGAAGATATTTATAGGGGTGGGAGACCGATTGACTCTTAGCAAGTGGCGTCATTTGAACAATCAAATATTCTTAAGATTAATTGTTTAAATTGAGTTTAATTTATTATTTTTTGAAATATTTTAAATATATATATATATATATCAATTTAAAATTGTATAAGTTGAATAGAAAACAAAATATTCTATTTACTAAAATTCAAGATTGGGAAGCAGCATGCATAAAATAGTAGAAATACAAATTATTACAAACTACCATAATATGCAAAAGCAATAAACTCATATATTATTTATTGTTATTCTCTTCTACTTCTTCTTCTTCTTCTCCTTTTCAATTCAGCCAAGTTTTTCTTTTTTTTTTTTGCTCTTTTTTCAACCAACAAGACATGTGCTGACACATGGCATGCCAACGGTATTATTTGTATTGGGGCCCTAATGGGAAGCAATGCAGTCTAGCATTTGATCTCTCCAATATTTACATGTGACAATTTGAAATTAATAATGGCAGATTTCTTTTTTCTTTTTTTTTTTATTTGAGATTTTTGTATGTACAAGAAGAAGCATAGTATGTAACCTTGCAAATAAATCATAACCACTTCTATTTACAAACTAACATTAAAAAAAAATTAATTCAAATACAAAACAAGTGAAAACTATTTTTTTTTTATTGATAATACTTATTTGTCAAACTACTTCACTATAAATACCTCTATTGTGCACTTTGATCAATTTATATTCTCTCCTTATTGCATACTTTCAGCCCACAATTTTGACTAGAGGGTCTAAAAATCTTTGTTAGACCACTCTCACCAATCATAACCTTATCTATGCTTTTAAGGAATTGGTTGATGGATATTTTAATTAAATATATATATCCCATATATAATATTAAACTTTGAACTAAATAATATATATTATCTTACCTTTATCATAAATCTTGAAATAAAAGGAAGCTTTCCCCACACTTGCAAGAGGGAGGATAGATGAGGAGATTTGTAATTGATTATCACTTTTTGCTGTTCCAAATTTATAATTCATAATAGATAATCTGATTTTAATCTTTAGTATAACTGTCAATTCTTTTACCATAATATAAGATGCTTGAATGTTTGTTAGAAATACATAATACTGTCACTTTTCTCTTTAATTTCTCACATATTTGAGCATAGTAGAAAGTGTTAGGTGTAGCTTTTACTTCACCTAATACTACAAATTTTTGGTGGAGCTACACTATAGTGTTAGATTGTTGTATCCCACGTGCGACACTACTATTAATCTTATTACACCAAATTTTGAAAAGCAATCATAAAATGGTCTTAAGAGGGCAACTTAATCCACACCTCATCCACCTATATTTGTGATTACTTGTCTTGTTGCTGCAAACTCTCCTTCATTTTGAATTGATTCAATTATACAATGCATACCCATTACTGTTGAAGCACAACGGAGATAATTTAGGCACGAGATTTAATTTATCAATAATTTACAAATCACACTCATTATGAGTGAGTTTTATTAGTACAAGTCAACCCTTGAATTTGACATACCCAAATTCAAGACCCCTTGTACAAACTACTCTCATAACTACGAAAGAAATACTCACTCCATCATTTTGTAATACTTCACTTATAACTCAAAATAACTACCTCATGAATTCCTCAAGTATGTTTTTAAGTAATCAAATAAACACATCTATTTATAATAAAAAATTACTTGATAACTTTATATTAAATTAAAAAATCTGATAAAAAAAAGTTTTAATTTTAATTAAACTTGATCTCCAAATAAATGAATCGAATCCCAACATATTACCCATCAACTTGAAGCCCAAACCTTGGAAAGATTGTTTCCTAATTTATACTAGAAACTTTTTTCTTCTGTATAAATCAATCTACTGCACTCTACTTCCTTCTCAATATTTCAAAGAAAATATTGATATTAAATACCATATGAAGGATTCCCACTAAAATAGAAGTGAAATATTGTAACTTGGAAGAATTTTCAAAATAATGATGACAAAAAACTCGATAGCACTTGCATATGTTCCCCGGCTGTCGGCTGTTCCAGTTTTCAATTTCCAATTTCAACATCAATCGATACTTGGACTGAAAACTTGTTAGATACTTAACCCAAAATGTAAGACTACTAATTAAAACCTTGAAACCTTAGAGTCCCCAAATCCCACGCACAAAATAGGTGAAATTAAAGTAGTGCTGCTTTTTTGTCTAAGGGCATGATGAACCATCTGTGTTTATTTCAAATTTCTATCAACTTCAATTAGGGTAGGTAAATGCGTGACTGCACTCATCCACTCATGTAAATTTACAAGTAATTATTCAAAATTATTTGAACCCAATAAGCTATCGACTCTAAAGAAGACTTCTAGACTCACTTAACATGCATAGCTCAACGGTGCTTTCGAACCCAACTAAGTCGGATCACTCGGCCACAACCGCTTGGTCAAGTGGATTGTTCTCGATCGTACCCAACAGAAGGCTTCAAGCCACTTTGTCCGTTTAGCCGTCCATCTGGTCGACCGCCTTGTCTAATCGATGATTATCGACAAGAGTGTTTACTCCGACGTTGATTCATATCCTTACCGCATTCAATGCTCTAACAAGCAACATGTCTTTACATTAATGGCGCGTGTCATCCCAATACAGTCTTTGCCGCCAACTCTGTCACCAATTCTATCACCAACCCTGTCAGGAAAACACACCCCCAAAGTATTTTTCACCCTGAAAAGCTGGAGATAATGCCACATGAAATAATATAAGGATTAGAATTGACTAATAATCCCCAGACAAGAATAAGAGCCATCTACACTTGATAAGGCATCTTAGACATATGCATGACTGCACTCATCCACTTATGCAAATTTAGAAGTAATTCTTCATAATGATTCGAGTGAGGTTAATAGAGTCGAGTTGAATTGACTGAAAATGGGATCAATTGCATTTAAAAATACTTATAAATTTAAAAAATAAGTTGAATTTTAAAATTATTAGGGGTTATCTATCGAAAAACTTTCAATATTTAATTAAGTTAATAACCATATCGATGAAGGTATAATTAAAAATAAAATAATAATTGCCAGACTATACTCCAGTTTTTCATTTCTTCCAAGTGCTACTTTTTTTTAAAAAAAAAAAGGACCAACTTTCTACCTCCATAACTATTTAGTTTCAAAAAATTCTATGGAATTAATCCCCATTGTTGAAAAATATTAAGCAACATATTTGATATGGAATAATCCAACAGGCCAAACTCAATAAGCTATCGACTCTAAGAAAACTCCTAGACTCACTTAACATACATAGCCCAATGGTGCTTTCGAACTCAATTGAGCCGGATCACTCAACCACAACCACCTGGTCGAGTGGATTGTTCTCGACCGTACCCAACGGAAGGCTTCAAGCCACTTTATCCGTTTAGCCATCCATCTGGTCGACCGCCTTGTTTGGTTGATGATTATCAACAAAAGTGCTTACTCTGATACTGACTCATATCCTTGCCGCATTTAATACTCTAACAAACAGCATGCCTTTATATTACAGGCGCATGCCATCCCAATACAGTCTCTGCCACCAACCCTGTCAGGAAAACGCACCCCCCAAAGTACTATTCACCCTGAAAAGATGGAGATGATGCCACCTGAAATAATATCAAGATTGGAATTAACTAATAACCCCCAGACAAAAATAAGAGCCCTCTACGCTTGATAGGGCATCTTAAACATATCATTCACTAGGAGAACGCTATAAATACTTCACTGCCAGCCACCCTCTATGTATGTCATATACATTATACATTTTTACCCTGCTACTCGATTATTTCACTCGACCAATACTAACTTGAGTGTCAGAGTGTTTTACACGAGGGCACCTCAACTAATTTAACGTTTGCTGTTAGTTGCAGATCTCGGCCCAAAAACAATATCGTTGTTGGACTGTTCGACCTCTCTGATCGAATCAGCCCAAACATTACCCTATTAACTAAATACGACTTTTAACCTCATCAATATTAAATAATCGTTTTACTTAAATTGTGAAAAAATAAATACTCGAAATTGATAATACTTTTCTTTTATTTTTATTGAAGCCTGGCGTTTGAAATTAACAGCAACTTTATTTGTCCAATCATATTATCTAAAAATTTAAACGCAACCCAATATCATAAACAACTACTTGAAATATCACGACAATATTTCAATACTCATGTATGCACATTATTCTCTTGGGTGGTAATCTTTCATTAATCATCCAAAAGCATGACGACCAGAGAGTTAGAAGAACCTAAACCACTAGATTTGGACTATAGGCACACTGTTAACCTGATCAATAAAATGATACCTTCCTCTCCTTTTGTCACATCCACATCCTGCAAAATATGATCATTTCAAACAAATTAAGTTAGAGATTAATATATTAAATCCCTCTTTTTGGGGAAGTTTGCTTGACTTCTTGCTGTTTGGCTACCTTCTGATATTGGGATAGGTTCAACCCCCATTCTTTATTGCTTTTCCTTGGGACATAAAGTGATTCCACCCACCCCAAATATGAACCAAAAATCAAATAAACCATAGGTTATTTTTATTTTCTTTCTTTCTTTTGGACTTTGCACCAGTTGAGCTTTGATCATATATTCTTGCCAGTTTATAAAGATGTGTTTACAAGAACCTTTTTTATGAACCCACTACATCTTCCTAACTATCTCGAGCTCATTTTGTTTTTAGCGGAACGATCTTAATCAACCGTCGCTGTCAGATATACAATCAAAGGTTTTTCTTTCCAGAAAGATAACCATCCTTGATGGTTGAAGCATGAGAAAAAGTTTTTCGAAGATGGACTAAGTCATAAGGTTCTGTACTTGATTTTCCATATGCTTTTGATTATTTGGTTGGACTATGGATGGGTGTGGGTCCAATCAAGGTCCTAAACTTGGCTTGATTATTTTTAAATTATTTTATGTAATTATAAATTAAATTAAATGTAGTTACCTTATTGCCTGATTTATTGAAAAGAGAAAAAAATTATTTTATCGTCTATTCTAATTTTACATTTTTTTTTTAATTTATACATGAATTGTTTTTGGATTATAACTAAACCACCTCTCATTGATCTTGATCCCTGCAACTTTTAGACATAGTCATTGCTTGAAATGAAATTTAAATTTAAGACTAATATAAATAGAAGTAGGCTCGACTTGTGTTAGATTTGGCCTCCTAATAAATAACTAATATTGTAATATATTTATAGAATATGTGAAAAATGAATAGAAAATATTTTAAAAAAATAGATAAAGTCAAATCCAGGATAATAGTATTCATAAACTTGTGGTAAGGTTTAATTTAGTTCGAATGCCCAAAATAATATTTCAAAATTTTCATCTATTCTTTTTTAATTGTATGGTATAAAACTTATATTATAGAGTATATAATTCTTAAGAATCATTTTCTAGTTCTGCTTCTTTATAATAATTTTGTAAACTTTCTGTCTAATTTTATTCAAATTGCATTGACATCATATTATTTAATTACAAAAAAAAATTCTTCATTTCTAAATTGTACTTATATATTTTTCTCTCTTACAACTCCTGACTTATGTACATAAAAAAACATAATAATAAATAAAATCCAAAAAAAAAAGGAAAATATTTTTGTAGAGCATAAGGCAGTGATTCGAACCTAATATATATCTGATGTGCTTATGTATAAATTAAAAAAAATCATAAATATAAGAATTTAGTGATATCAAATGTGATGACCTTTTTACCCTCAACTGTACTGTATTCACCTGCGTACAACCATACACAATGGGAATTTCAATTATATCAACATGTTTATCATAAGAACCTCTGAAGTCTCCTGTATCTGCAGAAGCAATGCCCCTGGACATCAGGGTATAGATCTAGTAAGGCCATAAACAACTGCATTATACAGAAATAGTTCTTCCAAAAATGTACAGAAATTCCTACATTGGATGCACCCTCTATTATACTTAAGCAAAAGACAAAGCCAGTGGCACAGATACAGAAGATAAAAAAAAAACTCATCAAACCAGCAAAACAGATTAAGATGTAAAAACGCCTGATCATAACTAAAGAACGATCAACAAAAGAATCAGTTCTTTAACAACCCCTAGACAGCGGCTACACTAACATGGAGCAAACCGACAAGAGACGAGGTTCATTTCCAACTTAAGCAGAGAGTGGCAATTAACAGTACCATAATCACGATATCATATAGTACCTAAAGATCAGGAATCTTTCGTGGGTGAGGACCACCACTAAACTCATCAATGAAATCTCGACTAACTTCCTCTCTCTTCTCTTATTTGTTACCCATTTTTGACATCCACGTTCATGGGAGTGACAAAGTTTCCATTGACAGTCCTTTTAGCATGCACCATACGGGAAAATGGGGTCCCCCCAGGAGCCACCATTACCAAAATAAAGTTCCAGTCAAGTGCTATAAATACCCAATTGCACTGTTGAGAAGCTGAAGCAAAGTCTCTCTTGTCCAAAGAAGCTCTAAAATCTTTGAAAGAGGACAAAGGAGATTCCTAGTAGGTTATTTTCATGTGCCTCATTGCTTGAGCTCAACATGCTAAATCAGTGGATGACAACACTTTGTTGGCCATTCACATTCCAGAAGAGTTCATTCTAGGCACTCTGTATAAAACTCCATCTTTAACAGATATTTTAACAGAATCAAGTTATATAGATAAGCAATGTGCATTAGTGTTAATACATGTGACTTTATTTGTGCCAAGAACGAAATGTATGATACCATATGGCGCTGTCTTTTAGTAAATAAAGAAAACTAATTAATGAAATAAAGAAAAAAAATGTTGTTGTTATGGAAATTGTTTGTTCATGCAAAGGGCAGATCCTAAAAAATAAGGGGGGAAAAACAACTGATGCATAGGTACATCAGTTGTAAATACCCTTTCCACTAAACAATGGAACCTTAAGGGTGTGTAAGATATTAGAGAAAAATTTGTTCATGACCTCACAAAATTTTTTCACCTCAAAAACTACAAGAAAAACTATCTTTAGAATTCTAGGAAGCTATTTCATACCAAAAACATGCTCAAATACGACAACAATTTTTTATGGGAAATGGTAATGATATCAAGCTCTGCTACAGTATTCTAACTATTAAAAACTCTATATATCCTTGCTATACACTCAATGAAGATTTTGTTCTCTAACAAGCAAATGCAGCACATCCTCATGACACTGCCTAATGAAGTGATATGTAGGCAAATCATACAGAGAGCTTCCACGCTAGTCTATAATACGAATAAAGACGTACTGATACTGATCTAGATAAACATATTGGAACCAATTGATGGAATAAAACTTTCAGATTGACACTAATTGCGCACTAACATGAAAATGCACCTATGGGGAGCATACAAGAAAAGGACAGCTAATGTCATCATGAATTGTAGAAAAAGAGGCAATTTTGTCAGTTTAATGGCTGTCACTAAATACTGCTCTACCGAAATTCAAACCCATTTAAGTGGCTCAGGATAACTCACATTCTGCATGACAGCCAAACCTCCTATTCTTATACCAATTAAACAACAGAATCTTCTTTCTGTGTGTATTAGTAAATGAACTAGAAGACAAATAATGTCCATCTTGAATAGACATTTTCCAACCTTGTCATGGTCGAGGGCAAGTTTATATATATGATAAGATTTAAGAAACTCTGATAAATTCAAACATCAATAAATCACCATTGATGGACACCATTTAATCACATATGACCATGCGAAGGAATTAAAGCATAAAGTCATCAGAGTATCAAGCATGTATTCATAGCAACAAAATGAGAATAAGGTGAATTCTCAAACCAAAACCCCCCACACAAAAACGTATCTATAATAAAACAATCAATTAATTTCTCGACCAAGTACAGAAGAAGCAAGCCACCAGCAAACAGCAACCATGGCAAACAACTAATCTATTTTTCTCTCATATGCCACCCTCAGTTTAACAAAATTTTATTTTACAGGTGATTTCTTGCATATGCTCTCTATTGCACTTCAGAGGACACCGGCCATTACGAAAGATCAAGATTCGTGTCTGAACTTTCTGGAATCCATCACACAAAAGAGGAAATTCGTAAAAAGGATGGATTTCTTTTACTTAATAAACTCAGATCATTGATAATAGATTTGGTAATCCAATTGCTTCCGTTTTCCAGTCCTAATGTAATGTGCTCTGGATTCAGGTGGCACTGGCTGTGGCAAAATTTTCTGGGTTGTCCGAAAGTTTTCTTTATTTGATGATATTGAGGAATTAATTTGGGGGTTGATATGGTGTTAGTAGTAGATTGGGACTAGATATCAGTATAATTGCTGCAGCCTTTCTAACAAAAATTCCAAGGTGGGATGGTATTTATATCTTTGTTTAAGTTTGTAACTGAGGCTCTCTTGATCTTCTCTATTACTTTTTTGGTAATATGTTAATATGCTGTTCGGTTGTGAATGTCAGTGAGCTTGGAGCTTTGGAGTTCTCTCTGCACTATAAGGTGAGGTGACAGCATCAATTATCACTATATGCTATTGGTTCTCCTGGGAAGAGTTTGACATGAGATGAATTTGGTTCCTAATGTGATCTATCCGCGTAGAAAGGATAATAAAAAAACAAAATGAGGGCTAAATTAGTCACAGAAAAGGAAAACTTGTCACAGCGAGATACCTCCTTAAAACCTGTATTCTTTACCATGAAGACTTTCATATCCAGATGGCGGGTGTAATATCAAAGCAAAAACTAAGGAATCAATCAAAGAGAATAGCTCTACACAATCAAGTAGGTAACTCATGCTATATTTTATTGAATTTAACACAGAAGAAATGCATCATTGATAAGATAATTAAGACTAATACATGAGCACGAAGCAATTAAGAAACAAATGCAATTTTCTGCAGAACCATGACCAGCAAAAATCAACACTGGCAGATAAGCATATCATATCTTTTGGCATATCACACAATGAGCTAGCCAAAACTTATATGAGCTTACATTGTCAGGGTTCCTCAAGTTTGGTTGTAGTTAAAACAAAAAATCATTTCTGAAAGAGACATTTAACAAAGCTGCTAGAATTTTATCATATTACTTTGCATTATCATTGATTAGCAGACCTAATGCACACACCTGCTAGACATGCATGGAAGGTGAAAATCAGATAGAATTCAAATGAAATTGTAACTTTCTCAATGAAGTACATATGGGATCCTTCAATTGTGTTACTAGAACTCCACACCAGATTATAGAAGATGGCAGAGAAACAGAAAGAAAGGAAAAACAGCAATCAAATATGACTTACTCATGACTTAATTAAATGAGTATTCTAGGGAGTGAACATACATGGGAACCTGATCCATAAACAAGTACAACATAAACAAGTACAACCTAGGTTTTAGTAGCTATATGCTTCTCTGGCATCACTCTGTTCCTTAGTTGAGTTTTATGAGGACCATCAATCTAGGCATTTCACCATATCTTAAACGACAGATGTGCATTATTAAAGACTGGTCCCCTTTTCTTATATAACATGATTTCTCTTCATCTGTAATCTAATATACAGACAACAATGCAAAATCATTATTCAGCACCTGTATCCTCAACAGATTTCTTGTATTCTGGTTTGAGCTCATATGTACCTTGGTTTGTTCCCCTTTTATTGTATACACAGAGCTCACTCAATATCTCTTTCAAAAATTGCTGCAAAGAAAGAAACAGAAAATTAGACACATTATCCCCATGAAATTTACTCACAGAAACAATATAGTCAACCATTGTATATCATCTAGAGTGAGCTTTTATAACAAATAGCACTTCATAAGAAAATAATTGTCGGTCTATGTAAGCCTGCAGGATGTTCAACAAACAATAGAAACAGGAGCCATCAACCACAACACATTAAGTTCTCAACCTTTCTTCAAAATACAATGATAAGCAAAGGCATACCGCGGGTTGATCAGTCTCTTGAACCAGCTGCTTCAGTGCCCAATTAGGTTGCCTTTCAAAAAGTTTAAACATGATATCTTCCAGCTCACCACGGTCCCTTCTAGTCCTTTTCACATCCGACCCCTTAACAGGAGCGGCTTTTTTCTTATCCTGCATAGGTTGCAAATATTTCAAATTACAATTTCAATTATTAAAACAAAATAATTAAGGTTAACGTTGTGGGAAGTTTGTGAAAATAATATCAATGTATTAAATGGAGTACATGCAGCGAGAAATAAGTTGTCAACCAGAAATAGGAAAGACATATCCCAAACATCTTCCAACATGGCATAGGCCATACAATAGCCTTCAAAAGGTGATTGTGAGCAACACCACATTCCAATGCTGCAGACATCTCCTACACTCACAAACCACTAAGGCCAAACCCATCTTCAGTTATTGGTTTTGCCATCGACCAATAGTCAAACACAGTTGCATGCTGCATTCATGGCCGAGCAGTACCCGACCACTGGCCTTCTGATTTCAAATGCCAGATCCTGTTTGTACTCATTATAAGCATCATATGAACTAATTAAGGACGTAGATTCTGTACCATCATCTACATAAGAAGGCACCTACATAATTGGCATTTATTCATTCATCCATACAGCAATCAGGATGAAATAGCAATCACAATCTATCATCACCCGTATCACATCCGCAAACACTCTGTTTAGGGGATAATTCCTCTTCTTCCCACATTCTTTCCCTTCTCCAAAATTTCAACATTTTGTCTTAACATTATAAGTGTAATCCTCATCATCCATGTCTCAGTTTTGAACGGAATCACAACAATTATATGTTGCAGCCTCTCACTCAATGATAGGATATAGCACACAGCAGCATGGCCAGAGAAGCTGAGGGGTTTGTCAGTGAAATCCTTTCTTCTACTTCATTGCTACTACAAAAGAGGCGTAAAGATAAATGCCCATCTAGCAATTTGCAGGACTTCTGATTAGGCCTCTTTATTCGAAAGGAAAGAGTATCTCATATCAGTTTCAAGAAGAAAGTATATTTTATTTGTATTCGTAACTTTATACTCCATAAGTTAGCATGTTTGATACTGAACCAGCTTTTTCAAGAACTAATATTAAATTTCTTAACCTAAATAAAGTGAAATCAGATAACTATAGCAATAACCCACAGTGCTGGATTATATTTTAAGAAATCAGATAACTGCAGCAATAACCCACAGTGCTGAATTATATTTTAAGAAAATTATAAGTAAGACAGAGGTTAATCACCTTAGAAGTCAATGTAATCAGTCCCATCATTCCAGGCATGGGCCTCATGTGCACACCGTGATCATTATTGATCACCTGATAAATATCGAAACATAGATTAGGAATATTTTAGCATGAATGTGTACGAATAAAATCCGTGACAAGCCAGTGTGTGACCTGGATTTGTCTATTCTTGACCATGGATTTATTTGTCCTTTCCCGACACATTTTTCCGTACTCTTCAATGTTTCGATGATGGGGCTTCATGTCAAATTTATGTTCCACTTTCCCTTCCATTGCAACTCTACCTATACAAGAAACATAAAATATATAAACAAACTGGCAAGCAAAATAGCGACTAGTGCATGCATTCAAGCTATTTTGATTACACATATTATGAAGGACAAATAAATGGGCAGCAAAAAGATTTACAAGAATTGCAATTCTAGATAAATGCCGTTCATGTAACTGCATCAAGACAGCACCTTGAATGAAACCAAACAGATACTCATCCACAAGATATGAAATCATCATATTAGGTACCATGTTATAGTGAATATCCATAGTTAACTGAAGGTCTGGATAATGTTTGGTAAAGTTGAACATAACAGCATTAAAGTCTAACCAAGTTATGCACATCAAGAGATAAAATTCCTAAAGGAAAAAAGACACCCCTCAAATAAAATTGTGTTGCTCTTTTACTTAAATATAAAAAAAAGCCAACCAAGGAACACCTTCAAATTCATTATTCTTTCTTTAGCATAAAATGTTCATAAACCCAGCCTTCTTGTTAGCTATTACTTTTACAACAATCATAAGTATCTTTAACTCATAAAAATAATAAAATACATAAAACATGCATTGACATAATAGCAAGATATGAGAGAACTTCTGCTCATTCTAACAGGCAACTGATTGGGCAAGCCTCCCAGTACGCTAACCAAGTTGTGGTCATCCCCAGTAGTACCGAAGCCTGTAATTGACAGCTGGAGGGAGCTATCCAACTCTGTCAGGAGCTGGCTAGGAAGTTCCATACATGACATTTCTTTCTGGTTTGAGAGAGTTCTTGTAATCCTTTCCCAGAGTACTCTGTATCCGAAGGCTAAACTAGTGGGTTATCCAAGTAGTTAATGTAGAAAGAAGGCATCGATCACCCTCTATGGCAGGTAAAACTAAGACCAGAAGCAAGACAACTCTACCCTCAATCAGAGGTGGTTTAGGAGAAAAAAAAAGCTAATTTTGCCATTTGTACTACCAACCATAAATTAGCGGACATGACAACCAACTACATAAGTACAATCAAAGAACAATTCATTAGGTAGATCTCAATTGCATTGTATTTTTTCACTAGATATTTCAACTAATCTCTAATTGATATGGAGGAAGTTATGTGGGCCTGCCTCAACTAACCTAATATTTCACAATTTCAGGTCCTTTCCAAGTAAGTAAAGGGCTGGTTAGAAGATAAATTTGATCTAAACATCACTTTGTTTAGCTTTCTGCCAAGGCCCTGAGAGGTGAAATCGTAGTAGCATCTACAAGAAAATAATGTGCAGAAAGACAATTTTTGCACTCATTTTGATCGAGCATTATGGAAAATTAAATAATTCCTCAATAATCTCCTTTAGTACATAAGCACATTCATACTTCAGAGGGAACTCCTCTACAGCATTAACAGATACAGCTCTAACGCCCAGTGCTCTTCATAATCTTGTACACCACATGTTACTAGCAGCACACTTTCTAAAGTAATATTAACACAAGTTCAATTTGACAAAAATTTGACAATTGTGGGCATTGAGGAGACAAGTTATTTACAATCCAATACAACAGAAATCATCACTAATACATAAATCACAAAAATACCACAACAAGAGTTAGGGGGAAATCTAAGATCATTGCTCACCCAAAATTTGAGTCACCACAGCTTATCAAAATCAGAGAAAGCATAAACCATCCAGTGAGATGGAAAAAGCAGTTACTCTAAAATGCCAAAAAATTAGGCCAATCAATAAATGCTTCGCATTCAAACTTCACTATAA
>JACGDI010005438.1:320154-335859 GCA_014898725.1 Jacaranda copaia
ATTCGGGCACTTCATAAGCCAAACGGATCGATCGGCTTTGGCAGTTTCGACGGTGGTGTTACAGTTACTGTAATCATCCTCCATGACGGAACTTTATGTCTCTGTGGGAGAGTAACGGCTTTCGCTTGAAGAGACGAAGATGCGTAACGACTCAAATGGACTTGGCATGAGTAGGCGAGGAGTCCGGGTTGGGGTCTTTGGGTCGGGCCTGGCTAGATGGGGCATGTTGAATCTCGCGTTCTCAAAAAGACGTTTCTTGCTTTTTCAAGCTTCCAAATATCGATGGCCCGAGTTTATATTCTTTTCCTCTAAAAGTTGTTGGCAAATATACATTAGTACCTCTAAAATATTAAAAAATTAAAGTATTTAAATTTGTTGCTATTTAGCAAAAATTTTATAGCGGAGGTAATATGATTTGGACCTTTCAAAATAATTATAATTTTACTTAAAATTGATCCTTAGTTGTCAATTAGATCACATTCAGATATTCAAATTAAGTTTCCTGTTATGATATGAAATCACCACAGGTCATTAGGGTCATCCTAATAAAAATCCTCCCACACTCAAATCAGATCGTGAGGATTGAAAATGAGGGTAAGATAAATGCTGGGTAAAGAGAATAAAAATTATGGTAAAATAATACCTGTTAAAATGAACTATGATACTGTTTTACAGTATGAGTGTAAGTTGAGCCAGCTGGCTTGCGAACTAGCTTAGCTTGATTTGAAATGTTTAGATCGAGCTCGAGACTATTTGAGATTGAGTCGAACTTATTGAGCTTGAGTTTGGAATTAAGCCAAGTTTGAGCTTTAAGACGGTAGTTCGAAAGCTCGCAAGCTAGCTTACAAGCCCTGGTCTTTTTTAAAATAATATATACTAAGTAATATAAAAAAATAATAATTCAAAAATTATGTGCCACATATAGAGTTAATTTTCAAAACATAATTCAATTATTCACTTATATATTATGTGTTAATGAATAATAATATAAAGGATAGTAATTTATAATTTGTAAAATACTAAAAATAAACAGCATTATATATTTGAAAAAAAATTAAAATTTTTAATTCAAATTTTTTTATAAAAATATATAATTATATAATAAAATTTCATTGTATAATATATTATATATGATTACTGCATTTTTTCCAATTTAACAATGCAAGCATGAAATGGAAATTCATCATTATTTTAATAAATTTATTTTTATATTTCAATGTTCAAACTTCAAAAGTTAAAACAATAATCTTACTTGAAATTTATAAAAATTGATTGACTTTTAGAAAAATTGATGCTACTGTTGAATTTGCTAATAATGGGACTAAATTAAGTTCGATAAGCTTGAGCTCAAATTCGCATGTTGAATGTAAAAAATGTTGGATGAACTCAAGCTTGGCTCAAGTTTGATTGTGGGTCGATATCTTATAAGTTCATTGAGCTCAAACTTGATATTTACCAATGAACTCAAACTTGAACCTAAAATTTGGAGTTCGATGGAATCGAGCTCGAGCTCGAGGTTATTATGCTTCAAAATGAACCAAGTTTAAGCTTGAAATTTTTGCTCAGTTCGACTCATTCGTAGTCCTAGTTTATAGTAATCCTTACATTCTATCAGTTGTCCATGTGGCCCTTCATCTAGTGGCTCTAAAGTGCCCGGGCCATGTTCAAGCCCGACCCAAATCAAGCGAACGTGGGCTTTGCTACCCTTGGGCTGTCTTCACTTACTTTGGGCCTGTTTCTCTTAAAACTAGGCCATATTATTCAAATTGGGCCCTCCCAATCAAATTAATACAACGAATATGATCTATAAAATCACAGGTTTAATTAAATCGAGTTAATAGATAGGTGAAAATGTGTTTAGTTCTTTAAATTCAACTATCTTTAGTGCTAAATTCTAAACCATGATCACTTGCAATTTTGTAATTGTGTGTGTATTAGGGCACCTCTAACCTATGCCTATTTGGGGTGCTATTTCTAAAATTACCCCTTCAAATAGCAAGTGGTTGTTTCAACCCATGTTCTATTTTTGGAACATTGACCAAAGGTTTCATTTCTTTTTTTTCTTTTATCTTTTTTTTTATATCATTTACTTTAATTAATGTAAAGAATTTCAAAAATTATATTAATTTGTGTATTAATTTATAAGTAAATTTAAATTTTATATTAGTTATGTATATAATTTATGTCAATTGCTATATTAATTGAGTAAATTTTAAAGAATTTTTAATTATATTAATCTATGTATTAATTTCACATATATTTTAAAAATAAGTGTAAGATTGTATTTTTTTTACTTATTGATTATTTTTTTGGTAAGCAAGATTTATATCATCAAACAGTAGTAACTAAATTAAATCATGTCATAAATTTATTTTTTTTGTTCTTTAAAAAATAGTTATTAATTAGTTGATAAAAACATAAATATAAAAAAAGTAAAATAGATTAGTCTAAATATAGTTATGTACATTAAAATAATATAAAGGGCAGAATCTTAGATTGAAGAAACAAAATACTATTTGAGATGCTAAATTTTTATAATGCTATTTTTGTTGATGTAGCAAAGAAATAGACCTGAAATAGAGCAAAGCTTCCTCTTTTGCTTTGCAGAGCAATCCAAAAGAATTTGATTCATGCAATACTGATTGCAACGATAGACTGATCAACAATGCCTTTGAATACACGTGAATATTTATATAAAATATTACAAATCCGAATCTATTGAATCGCTAGTGGTATGATCTTGTACTTTCAGATCTTTTTGTTCTATTATTTGGATGATCTTCTCTTCATATAGAATTCAGATCGAATGATTGTACGAAATTGCGACTCATTATGAGACTTTTCCCCATAAATATACATCAACCATTTTTAGACCAAGGATAAAGAAGCAGGAATGATGCAGGGTATCACGGGATAAAAGAAGAGTCGTCGAAGTCTCGAGGGGCCCCGGGACCTATTGTTCAGTATTTGTGGATAACTATGTTGGGAATGTGCCACCGTCCGTAGAATTTATTACAATTGATTTTGATCGAAACATTCTAGTTGACATATTACACTATTAAAACAAAGTTAAAAACAGAAGTATTGCTCGAAACCAGCCGGGTCAAGGGGCTTTTTCCAACGAATAATTTTTTCAAGAAAGAAAAATCAAAATCACTTTACAGCACATGCATGCATTGGTGAATATTTATGTACTTACTGGTCTTATAAAATGACTTGAGTTTAGTCAAAGGATATCTGGGGAAATTTATAAGTACTTTAAAATATTTTATAAAATATTTGAGAGTTTATAAAATATAAAAAAGTATTTGATAAATTATTTAGAATTTAATAAGTTTATGCATCTTATGGGCTCTCCCACAAACTTATAAGCTCACTCAAATATTCTTTTGTTAGCTATGCTCAAGCCATGTTATAGAACTAGTGATATAAGTTCTTTTTAAAAGAGTAAGGAGTTTTTAATTTATTTTTAAAATTTTAATCATATTAATTATAAAATCGTCATTATTAATATCTTATAAGCTCTAAAATCTTATTTTATTCAAAAATTTTAAGAACTTATTTTTAGAAAACAATATAGCATCTTATAAGTTGTAAGAGCGTATAAAATATTTTAAATAAATTTAGCCAAGCACCCTTTTAGTGGATTGTTATATTATCTACTTAATTCGTCGACTTATGTTTTTGACTTAATAAATTTGGAATGAGTTTGTTGTTTACATTACACATTTTCTTTTTTCCTTTTTTTTAAAAGACATAATAATAGTGGCTGATTCTCCAATTACTTTATATACAATGTTTTCAAAATCGGACAAGATGCTAAACTGGTAACATTATTAGTTATTGGTTCAATGGGTTCAACCGGTTCAACCAATGGTCGAACCGGTATGATGCAATAATTATATTTAATTTTATAAATATATATAATATTTTAATATTACTAAAAAATAAAACTTTCATTGATATAGAAAGAATATTATTTGAAAAAAAAATTAACTTATTTTGAAGTACATTTTTTAGAAAATAATAATGTTTAAAAATTAGTTCACTATAAATAAATAAAAAATAATATTTCACATTAATTTAAATAATTATTCATTTCATACTTCAACTCAAGTAAAAATAAATTCTTCTATGTTAAATATTTGATATAATTTTAGAGAAATTAAACAAAATAAAATAATAAATTAAATATAAACATTGGTATATAACTACCACTTCATTAAATTTAAAAAAAATAAATTTATGTTTCAAAAAATTACATATCTAAAATTTTTAATTATCATCTTCAACTTAATTTTCTCTTTTTAAAAAAAAATTCAAAATAAAAAAAAAAAAAAAAAAAAAAAAAACTAAACCGGTTGAACCGGTCCGGTTTTCAACCAGTTTTGACCATGATCGGTTTTTACGGCTCAACCGGACCGGACTTGCCTCCGGTCACCGATCGGACCGGTCGAACTGGCCAGTTTGGTCCGGTTTTCGAAATAGTGTTTATATATATGTATGCATGAATGACTTCACCTTGCAATTAATTTGTTCTCATAATGAGAACTTACCACATAAAACATGTTATTTTGGGATGCAGTAATTAAAAATTGCAATAAAGTTGGCATGTGAAGTGGAAAACAAGAAGAGGGGCGGGGGGATTAAAGGTGCTGGTGGAGAGTGAATGAAAGGAGGAGAGAACTATTGGTAAAAGAGAGGGAGGGAATTTGGACCACTTGCAGCTCAATTACCTTGACAAGCAGCAGTAGAACGAAGACGTGCTTCTGGTTTCTGGCCCTCACCCTATCTTCCCCTAAAATTTTCAAACCCTACTAAGGCTACTCAGTATATGATTTTGACCTTTTTTTCTTTTCTGCCGATAACAATTGGATATGAGTTTCGAAAGATATTTCTCTGAGTCATGCATGGATATATTGAGTTAGTATGAGTTTTAAGTTAGATATAAAGTTGCGATTGGTTACGAAAATGATTTCATATTTTTGGGTTTTAAAAATTTTGAAAATATTTTGGTGTTTAAGAGATATGGGAATGAGAGATGGGGTTATGAGATAAAATATAATAATTATAGTGATGTGATATGTTGATGTGATTTGAAATTATGAATGATTGTGATTGTTTTTGAAGTATATTTAAAAAATTTATTTAAGATAATGAAATTACTGTATGAGATTTGTTTTTTTGGGGTTTGCTTGGGATTTAAAATAAATTAACAATTTTCAATAAATCAATTTTTTCCTTTAACTCTTACCAAAATATTGTATATGAATAAATCTATTTTCATTTTTTTTATTTATTTGATAGTAATAATATATTAAAAAAATAAGAAAAATCTATAAATATGGTAAACTGAAAATATTATTTTTAAACATAAAAAAGAACCTATCTTGTATTAATAAACCAATTTTTGGTGTTTTGGGCTTGTTTGGGATTTATGAAATAGAAAATTTTATAGATAATCTATAAATTCACTAAATTAATATATTTTTTTAAATTTAAAATATACGCTATGTATTAATGGTTCGAATTTTGCTAAAATTCAATTTGTTTGGGATTTATAATATAGACAAAATTCATTGATATTTTAAAATTTTAATAAATTATAACTCTGTAGATGAGATAGAGGAGAGAGACAGGTACTTTACATCTCATATTTTGTCTTTGAGATAATACTGTGCATTAATTTTTAAGATTGTCTATAAAGCATACATCCACACAAGGCTTCAACTAAATTTGGCGTTTTAGAGACCAAAAAATGAGGTTTTATCTTATAGGCAAGCACAAACTAATGTACTAATATCTACTTTCAAATAGTGTTTATAATTGTATATATACATGCAAATATAAAATAAGGAGTAGTATTTATATTTTATATGATTCATGGAGAAAAAATAGCTTTTATAATTCAAGTGGTTTAGTATCATACCTTGGTACAAATGTAGATTCACTAACAGGCCGTTTGGATTTGTTTTCTTGAGGTATTTTCATTTTTTAGTGAAAAGAAATAATGAAAAGTTAGTTATAAGAGTATTTTTGAAAACGAAATATTATTTGGATGTTTTGTTTAAAATGTAAAAATTATATGAGGTTGAAAATGCGTTGCATTTCGAAAAAGTAGTGTTTTGTATTAAAAATCGTGTAAATGTGAGTAAGAAAAAATGAAAATTGAAAATAGAAAGAGGGTGTAAGAGTTTGTCAAAAGAATATTTCGAGAATGAAAATGTCCATGAAAGGAGCTTTGAAAATAAAAACGAACATGCCCTAAAAATCTCAACGCATATAACTTTATTGACAAGAATAGTAATTGAAAAAATGCTTACACAAAAGAAATTATTCATAAACAATGGGATAAAGTTCCTAGCATGAATGCATGGTTTCCCAAACAAATAAATGCTACTCATGGAGCACAAGAAGAGCATTTGATCATATATATATATAGATAGATAGATATGAGATGTGTAATGGTTTTGATGTACTAGCACACAAATATACACAACCATGAGAATATAACACAATTCATGTCAAAGGCTAAGTGATTGATTGATTTAGGATAGGATGCATAGAACTTGAAGCCAAAGACAAAAATGTCATTTAGCTAAGTTCACTATTGCCAGATTTCATCAAAATTGAATGAGATATGTAAGGCTTAGGTTGCTTATCATTATCTCAGCTGCTTTCCCTTCAAATTTGCCAGTACATAGAGTGTAAATGCCCCCATAATTGTACTGTATCTCCCCAAGTATGGTAAATTTGACCCTTATAGGAGGTGCACTTTGGGAAACTATGGTCATAAATCACATGCACTAATAGTAGTGTGTATAGGTAAAGTGAAATACATAAAAGAGTTACAAATTGAAATATATATTTATATGAAGACAAATAATAGGTATATAAGTGTTTTGGAGCAATGGGAAAATATCATCTTGCCAAAAACATAACAAAATTATATTATTACTAAAATATGACAAAGTTGTTTTGCATCCGTTGATATTCTCTATTCCAACAGATGTTTCATGATCTTTTATTTTAAAATACACAAAAATATAAAATGTATTAAATATTATCTTAAAAAATATTTAATTGTAAATAACGTGCGGTTAATATGCATTCGTGAAGTGGAATATACAACAAAATAGCTATTGAAATAGAATAATATTAGACTATTATTATATCTATAGGTATTTTTACTTTGTTTCAACTTTCCCTCTTAACTTCCTAATATATCTCTAGGGTTCTTACCCTCATTTTGAGTCCTCCATTTCACTTCATATTTTATCTTCTGTTTTACTTCATAACACACAACACTATATTTTATATACGTACATATATATATTTCATTTCACGAACACATGTCAAATATATAAAATCCAAAAAAATATATATATTTTTTAAAAATATATAATACACTTGATATATATTTGCAAAATCGAATAAAAGATGCGGCATCATTTAAAATAGAGAATCCAAACTTCCCTCCCCTCAACACCCATACACAAATAATTAGTTCAATCGATTGCCATACTAATCAATAAAATGCATGCAACAATTTCTTTCACTACTTGGAATTATACCAACAATAAGCATTGGAACCCTACTTGTAGCATGCACACAAGCACCCATACACATAGAAGAACTGAATCCAAAAATAAAGCTGAGAAAAACAGATCAAACAAGTGAATAAGTATTTTTTTTTCAATTTATTCATACATACATTAAGAATCAACTCGAACTCGTGACCTCCATGCAAAACTTTACGTTGCAGGGCCAAAACCACCAGCAACGAGGCAAGAAGTACGCATATATGTGTTCCCATTAGGGTTGAAATGTCCTTGTCTCCCAAAATTACTCAACAACTTTCCTAAGGTACATAAATTTCAAATCTGTGGAAAGTTTCTAAAATTTTTCTGCTTCCTATACATGCTATGGATCATATATAGCATGCAGCCTATAGAAAAGCGCCATTAATATTCTTACCATATCCTATGTACTTCATTTTACAGCAACATTTTACATCCATGTCCACATATGATGCACATCATCACATGGTTCTATATATACAGATGTAGTTGCAGAAACATTAAACATATGATCTGCATTTAGGATCATCACAGCTTCCAATATCCTTTCTTCCAGTCACATCCATGCCTGTCATTTTCCAGTCTTAGACCCTTTATTAATATTCCTGCGGGTGCTTTTTTTATTTCAGTGTGTGTGTTTAGGGATCTTGTGCGTACATACCTGTATTCATTTATGGCTATGTGTATGGGCAGCTTTAGGTGAGAGGAGGGGCATTTTGATGTTTTACTCAACTCTTCTTCGTGTTTTATTTTACGAATATATATTATATTAAATAATTAATTAATTTAATAATATCGTTTTCATGTTGGAAATTCACTCTTTTGATATATCATTTGCCAATGCATGGAAGACTTGAGGTGCTCGACCATCCGCCAACGACCAATTTTCATTTTATTGAATTAGGAAAAGAAAGGCAAACAAAATGATATAGCAAAACCAACTATAGATATACTTCCTCCCAATTTAACTAGCAAGAAATGGTGGAATAGAAGCATCCAACTTCACATATTTTTTAAAATAAATATTTTGTATAAAATAAAATAGATGTCAAAAAGGGAAAAAAGAAAAGAAAAGGGAAAAACATAGAAAAAATGAAGGCATAACATGCAAGACACACAACATCCATTTGTTGCACAAGATACCTAAACAAATTATTCAACCAAAAGCATTAAGAAAAAAAAGGGTTTTTCGTTGAGGCCGAATTTAACTTCACAAATGCACAAAATCATAATTGAAATTCGAACAAAAATAATACGCAATAACATCCCAAGGCCTTTCTTCTTACACCGTACGTCTTGACCTACTTCTCTCCTTCAAATATGGGTGTCAAAGATATAGGCTTAAAATATTACCAGCAACAAACGGAAATCTCAAGTTAGAATTGAAGGAAAGAAAGAAATTTCTACTCCTCAAGGTCTTGGTGGTAGGAAGAATTGCGTACCCGCCATGAAACCGCTAATCTGAGCAGGATAAATTGAAGGGTCAAGCATCGCCGCGTTCAGGTTGCTAGTGGTGGCAGCCGCGGCCGTGGAGTTAATCGTCGCGGCAGCCGCGGTGATGAGATCAAGCGGCTGTTGTTGTGATCCTCCTCCGCAGCCAGGGGAGGTCTCTCCGGCGCCACCACCAGGGTACCGGCTTTCGGGGCCTTGATCGTAGAGAATTCCCTTGAAAACATGGCCTCCAATGTTGACAGCAGTCTGATAAGCCAAATGCTCCTCCGCCTCATCCATTGCACTCACTCTCACGCAGCGAAAAACCGCTGGAGAATTCACTTCTGCTGGAAAATGTGCCAACTCAAACCCTAGTCCCCCAACCAAGGTAATAATAATCAGAACAAAAAGCAAGAAATCTTTAATGGGAAAAGATAAATTCATAGAATTTTTCTTTTTCTAATTCCTTTTTGACTTTATTTGCGTCAGTTTTACTCAGCAACAGTAAACTAGAAAAAAGGAAATTATTGTTAACACTGGTACAATCAATTTATACTCATTATTATTTTCCTGTCTTTGATTTTATGGAGCTTCTTAAAATGAACCATTTTTTCAAGAATTCAAGCCCCATCAGATCAATGGCGCCCATCATTTTTTTTCAAAATTTTTCAGATGTTTTTCTGTATTAAAACCCGCAAACATCACCTGAAGTGTTAGAGGGCAAAAGTGAAATACTAGTAGAAGCTCCACCTCCACCGCCGCCCGGAATATTCTCTCTCAGCCGTTTACTATTCTCCACTCCGATCGTCACACGGCGTTGATCTTGCAGCATCTGCTGCCTCTCCCGGCGTTTGGCCGCCGGAACCCACGTGCTCTTCACGTGGGTTTGGCATTGAAAGCCCCGGCTCTTACAGCAAGTCCTACACCTCATATGCAAGCAATCTTTCTTAGCTTGATTCCCACAATCTTGACAGTTAATTCCGTCGTTTCCACTTCTTCCTTGATTCATCACCCTATAATTCGAAGGCTCATCAGAAATATCACCGTTGATATTGATATTGTTCCGTCTGCTGCTGCTACTCGGCCCGATAGAAAACTCCACACCTTGAGTACTTTGTAGCTGATGATGAGACTGAAGTCTTTGTTGGTGCAATTGATAATACTGCTGCCATAGCTCAAAACCCTTGTTGTAGATCTCCTCGTTCTTGAACAGAAACAAGCTATAATTAGTGTCTTGTTCTTGTTCTTGTTCTTTATTACCACCTAGTGAGAAAAAACCAGACATTTTCCACCCCGACAAGCCGATTCTAAGCTCAATCTCGAAAGAAAATCCATTAGCAACCTCGGGCTAGAACTATCAAACGTATTCTGGGACTAGTTTACTACTATAGTAAAGCTAGTCATACTAAGAAGTATTTTGGTAGGTGGGGGAACACTGGAGACTGTTTTCTTCTGCTAATTCTGCCCGCTGACACACTGTGTGTTTCTTTGTGTGTGTGATTCTTGGGAGTTTTTTGTTCTTTTTTTGCAGCTTTTTTCACCATCAAAATTTAGGTTAAGACTTCAGAGAAAAGAACGAAGACACAAAAAAGGAGTTCGTTGATTTTCCCGTCTTTCTTTCTGGCTTGAATTGAATTGTCTTTGTGTTGGGATGCATTAAAATCACAGCCCTGCAAACGCCGCCATCAGCCACTGCAACCACCCCTATGCAACCTCAATTTAAGACATTTTTCTCAACTCTTTTTCTCTTTCACACACAACACACACTAGCTCACTTACAATACTAGTGGACTGCGTGTACTTTAGACTACAGTGGGAGGGGTGGGTCGGGGGCTGGGGGCGTGGGGATGGGAGAATTTGTCGTTTGAGCAGAAAATGTTGCCACTTTCTTTCTACAGTTCTTCTTGCAGTTTTACTATGGAAAAGCCAACTCCAATCGAGAAAGTAAATCCTAGTCCTTGCATGCTGATCCAACGGTTTGTGGAGATCCACGTGGCCTGGCAGCAGCTTTTGCTTATTCGTCCTTGTACCGGAAAACACGCTCTGCTTTTTCTTTGCCGTGATGATAATTTAGGGCCCCTTGTTTTTATTAATTTCTGGAAGGGATTAAAAGCAATTAACCAAATGAGGAAACCCAAGGTGTCCAGCGATTTGTAATTTAATGATATTAAGTTTTTTCTATTAAATGGAAAATCTCATATTTAATTTAAATAGACGTATTTATGTGTATTTTATTTGTCTATCTCAAAAATTAAAAAAAAATATAAAACCCAAAGTTACAGTGAAAATTCTTTCGCTGATGACGAATCGGATGGCGATAATTCGGGCCGGTATGATTATAAGCGTCACAGTCAGTGAGATTAGTGGCAGACTTCTTTTTCATTAACTCATAAGGCTTGGTGCCCCGTCTGGATACGCTTCCAGGGGTGTCATTTTCATTTTCATGTAAAAATAAAAATTGAAAAAATAGTTATGATTTGAAAATAAAAAATAAAATTATATTTAAATATTTTATTGAAAAGTAATAATTAGAGTATGTAAAAATTAGAAAATTAGTTGATTTATATTTTTTTTGTGTAAATAATTTATTTATTTTTAAATATGTGTATATTTTATTAATTTCAAAATAATAGAAGGTACATTTATCAAATCAAATTTTAATTTAATTAATGTAATAGTCAGATGATATGATTAGTTTAGAAAAAGAGTTGAAAAGAAAAATAAAGAACATTTTGTGTAAAAATTAATAGAAAAGTGATAGTTTTTTATTTTTATTTTGTGTTAAAAATGAAAAGCAGTGTTGAAAACATAAACAAACCAGTCTTTGTTTGTTCATGTTTTATTTGTTTAGGGCCCGTTTAGTTTCATTTTCTGGAGCCATTTTCATTTATAATGAAAATGCATAGTGAAAAGTTAATTAGAAAATGTGTTTTTGAAAATTAAATTGTATTTGGATGTGTTGTTTAAAATTGTAGGTCTATATAATTTGTGAAAATGAGATGTATTTAGATGTTGGGTATTTTTGTATTAAAAATTGTGTAATTTTTGAATTTAAATTGATGATATAATGTGTAATTGTTTGAAAAAATAATATTATAATTTGAATTTAAATTTATAATATTTTTATGGTAAATGTTGTTTGAGAAATATTGAAAAAATAAAAAAGTAGATATGAGTAATAATAGTGGGGAAATAGGTATGAAAATGGAGAGAGTATATAAAAAAGAAATATTTTGAGAATGAAAAAATGTGAGAAAATGGTATAAAAATTGATGATTTTTTATTTTTATTTTCAGCAGAAAATGAAAATTGGGTTTGGAAATGAAAACAAACAGGCCCTTCTGGAGCCATTTTCATTTTTTAGTAAAAATACATAGTGAAAAATTAGTTAGAATAGTTGTTGTAGAAAATGGAGTTGTATTTAAATGTGTTTTAGAAAATTATAAGTCTATATAGGTTTATGTACGTGAAAAAATGAAATATACTTGGATGTGAAATGTTTTGTAGTCAAATGAAGAAAGTTTTTTAATTTGAATTGATTATACGATGTGTATTTATTTGAAAAAAATAATATAAAATCATAGTTTTATGGTGAATGATAGTTGAGAAGTATTGGGAAGAAAAAATAATAAACATAAGTAATAATATAGGGGAAATAAATATGAAAATGAAGAGAGAATGTAAAAAGAAATGTTTTGATAATGAAAATGTATGAGAAGATGGTGTAGAAGCTGATAATTTTATATTTTTATTTTGAGAAGAAAATGAAAATGGCCTTAGAAAATGAAAACAATAAGGCCCTAGGTTTTGGGGTGAATTGTGAAAAATATCTTGGGGAATGAGTTTTAGAATGTGAGGTTGGGGAATGTCAAGGTTGTTTATTTGTGTCAAGTGGCTTATGATTCAGTGGCATAAATCTCCCATATAATATAAGAGGTCAGGACATCGAGCCCCAGTGGATTCCTGATGTGTGCTTGTGTATAAATAAAAAAACTTATTTATTTATGTTTTGGGTGGAAAATAAAGAATATTTTGGGAGAAAATTTTTTATTTGATAGTATTTTGAGTATGACAAATGTTAATATAAATGTCACATCAATCACTTTTTTATTAAGTTATTGGAATGAAATGAATATTTTGATATGATTTATAAATGTGTATATAGAGATCATATGATTGATGCATGTATATATATTTTGTAATGATGAATTTAGAGTAGGACATTAAGAAACGGATTTTATGGTGAATTTTTAAAGGTATTTTAGATATTATTTTGTGTGTTTTTTGAGGTGAGATTGAGAAATACGATAATTTATTTGTTAAATTTGGAAATTGAAAAGTACTATGGGAGTTTGGTACCAAAGAAGGCCAACAAATTCCTCGAGTGTGTAAAAATTAAACATATTAGTTTGCCAATTATCATGTCAAAGATCATGTATTCCTAACTAATACTTTCTTTTAAAAAAAATAAATTATGGGGAACAAATTTTGTTATTGAAAAAACATTAATAATATTAATTCTTCAATCCAACCTTATATTGTCCAAACAAATAATACTGACACTATACATATGTTACTAATAATAAAATTTTAAAATATTAGAAAATTTGAAATATTAATTTTTGTATTAAGTTGTATTATGATAAAAAAAACTATTAATACATACAATTATCATCAATAATAAAATAAAAATTATTGTCATTTAATTTATTTCGTTACTAATGATATTATGTTTTTACTTATTCTTTTATCGCTAACATTATATTTTTCTATACAAGTCCATATTTAAAAAGATGCAATTAATTTTGCACAATTTTATCTTTATATCATTGATCTTTAGAGTTGCTAAATTAATACTTTAATTGGAATATATATTTGAAAAATATATAGGGAATGTTTGGTTATGTTTTTTCCAAAATAAAATTATTTTTAGGAAATATAACCAAACATACCCTTATTTTCCCCCCAAAATACTAAATTTTTTTCTTCCAAAATACCCTTTCCTATATTTCATTTTCTCCAAAACTTCCCAATTTTTCAATATTATAGATATCATACATATTTAAAAAAAACACTCAATTTCACTTTTACCTCAAAAATTTAATAAAAAAATATTGATTTTGCAGCTACAGTAAAAAGAATCATTCCACAAAATATAAACAAATATATCAAAATCCTCCACAATCAATTTTAACTACTCTTCAAAATATAACAAAAAATTCATTATAATTTTCAATATAATTTTTATATTTTTTAATATTTATTCTTTTAAAATACATTAAAATCACACAAAAAAATATAACCAAACATTATCATAATTTTTTTGAGGGAAAAATGGAAAAATATAAAATAGGAAGTGCATTAAACAAAAAAGTGGGTGCAGCGGCTCGACAAGACATTTCCTAGAGAAGGGAGATGGGAAAGAAAAGAAGCAGCATTTGAAAAGACGTCTATAAAAATTAAATTGGACCATCCTAATTAAACACTCTTTTTTAATACTTTTTTATCACTCCGTAATTTTCAGTCACGGGCCACAAATCATAACAATAACACGTGAGGTCTCCCTAAATTAGTGGCCATAATTATTAATTAATCTAAGTTTCTTGAGAATTGTAATTGTTTAATAATTGAGTACGGACCGAACGGCGGCACTAATCACTCCGTACGTACGCATACAAAAGTGGTTAAGACTAAATGTTGCCTAATGAATGGCCAACAAATTATTAATCGCATACTAATTATAAAAAAAAAAGGAATTAAGTTGGCTTTATTTGTGATTATTTTGATTGTCGTGAGAGTGGTAGCAAAGCACTATTGAGCAATTCGCATATTACAATATATAAATAATTTTTAATTTTTTATCGAATTATAATTTTGACTTTCGATTAAACTACTAACACCAGTAAGTAGGCGGCTACGAGGGGAGAGTGGCTAAGGAGTAAGGACTGTCTTTTTCATCAATCTTCGATCACTTAGCGAAGCCATTGGTGCGAGTTGTAAGCCGTCTTAGTCTGAGAAGAATGATTTTTGGTGGATGGGGTTGGAGAATATAATGCATATTTAATTTTATATATTTTTGGGTTAATTGGAGGTTGTTTTGTGTGTGTGTGTGTGTGTTTTTGTTTTGGATATACATATTTTGTAAATTAAATATCAAATCAATGCTTATTTATTGGTTAGTGGGATGAAAATATAATATTACATTAGTTTGTTAATATATATGTATAATTGTATTTGGAGGAAATATATGTTATATATATGTAATGATTATATTTATCTTAGGGAATAGAAAAGGAATATTTTTTTGAGTGCCTTGAGATGTGCTATAGGAAATGAATTAAGATATTTAATTTTATTTTTTGAATTGAAAAATACTTTGAGAAAATATAACCAAATAAAGTCCATTTTTTAAAACATTTGAGCCTTATTTTATACTTGGCATCATTGGATTATTTTAGTTAAAATAATCCAAATTGAGGCATACTAATATATGAGATTGCTCGGGATATTTTTAAGGGTTGAAGTTTTAAATTTCATGCATATAAGTATGATCGTAATGTCATTCAATTAATTGATTTCTCGATATCGAATGACTAATTAACTTAATGGCATCATTCTCATACTTATATGTGTGAGTTTCGAGGTCTAACCTTTAATATGATGCATGTCTGCATAAATATTGAAAAAAAAAAAA
>JACGDI010005438.1:336004-361250 GCA_014898725.1 Jacaranda copaia
CAGCCAAGGAATAAACATCAAGCTAGCCAAAAGGGTCATCGACTAAGACCCTCTTATGTTTAAGTTAGTAAATCGACCTAAGAATATTTGGGCAGGGTAACAGTTCAAAGAGCGTAAATGTGCTTACCATTGTATCATGATGAACAGATATTTATAGTATTTTCCTAAGGACAAAAAGATGGATTTTGCCTTTAAGTGTTTCCTACATTGTTCTTAAGGGTTGGGATAATTTAGATCTTTTCGACCTAAACCCAAGCTTCATAATTGTCCGACCGAATGGAGAGAGAAATCATACCATCATTAATGCGAAGGCGACAACATTAATGGTGGAGGTGATATGCCGTTACACCAATTAATGCAAACAAACTAGTGGTTGAAGCGCATTTAATGCAGATACAATGAGTGGTAGGTGCTGGCATTACTCACTAGGTCAACTCCTGCTGCACTTATCTCGATCTCCAGGTTTCCAAATTCAATTCTTATGATTGAACAACATCTTGTTTCATTTCAAAACACAAATAAACAAATAATTTTCTTTTAATTCATTCTTCACCTATCCCAAACACAAACAAACAACAATCATATTCATCAACCCCATTTCCCAAAAACTATTTTAACAAAAAAATTTGACAAAAACCCCAATTCATAAACAAACATGGCCTAAATTTATTAGATTTTCTATGCGCACACACACACATATATATATATATATAAATAAATAAATTATGATGATTTTAAGTTGGACAGAATTGAAATTAAAAATGTTCCTTCCGAGCAGCGTTAAATTAAGACGCAAATGCGGAGAAATTTCATGATTTGATGAGAAGGGAATTAACTTATAGCTTTGTCAAAAAAATTGAAATCAATTAATTACCAAATATGTCGGGGTTGAATGTGATCAGAGTGGGAACAAAAATAATAAATAATTGTATATTTGAACGGGGGGGCGGGTGGGTGGGTGGCCGGCGTCCGTCCCCTCATCCCATCTCGAGCCCTGCGTCTGATGGCGTTTCTTAGCGGGATTGACCAACAGTACGCGCTTCTGTGTCTTCGCAGGATAATAAAACCAAAAACGTCTTTTCAACACAAATTGATGCAATTTGCAATATATATATATAAATATATTTACATATTTCCCGTAAAATATGTGCAACATTTTTTTTCCAATTTAATTTGTATACTTTGAATAAAACAACACCGAAAAATAGTAGGTAAATACTTACCGTCCGATTGGTTTTATTTTCTGGAGTCATTTTTATTTTTCAGTGAAAATATATAGTAAAAAATTAATTAGAATAATTGGATTTGAAAATAAAGTTTTATTTGGATATATTGTAGAAAATTATAGGTTTATATGGGTATAAAAATGAGATATATTTGGATATTGGATGTTTTTGTATTAAAAATTGTATAGTTTTTGAATTGAATTGATTATATGATGTGTGATTGTTTGAAAAAATAATATTATAATTTAAATTAATATTTGAATTTGAATTTATAATATTTTTGTAGTGAATGGTGTATGAGAATTATTGGGAAGGTAAAAAATGGTTAAGGTAATGATTGCGGCTGAAAAAGGGATAAAAATTGAGAGAGAATTTAATAAAAAGTGTTTTGAAAATGAAAATATTTGAGAAAATGGTGTAAATAGTGATAATTTTATATTTTCATTTTGAGATGAAGATGTGGTTTGAAAATGAAAACAAACAGGAGCTCACGGCCCCTTTGATTTTATTTCCAAGATCCATTTTCATTTTCAGTCATTTATAAAAATTGAAAAAAATAATTATAATTTTGAAATGAAAATGAAAATATATTTGGATGAATTGTTGGAAAGTAATTATTAGAGTAGGTATAAAATTGAAAAAATAATTAGTTTATATTTTTTTATATTTAAATGAAAATAAAACCAAACAGGCTGTTGTTGCATCCAAAATTTGTGAAGACTTTAATTAATATCAGACTTCATACACAGTGAAACCATTTAAGATTTATAAAAATTTGAACTTTAAACTAACGCGTAGCAATATTATTCAACTAGATTCATTGATGTTTAAACTTAAAAGTTCATATATAGTAAAGCCATCGAAAGCTTCGTTAGAATTTAAAATTTGAATTTACGCGCATATTGAAGTTTCACATTTTAAATCTCACATATATAAATATTGATGTTACTGTTTCAACTACCCACTCAATTAAATAAACTTTTTATTTATTTATTTGTTTACGTACACCTAAGATCATTTAAATTTAAATTCCAAACGTAATGTAGATAAATGTGAAATCATTTCGATTTTTACCTCAAACCAACCTAACATGATAACCACCAATGTGAGAACACATATATAACAACAAAAGTCCCATGTTATTGCTTGTTCATGTGAAGAATTATAAATCATTTAGATTAGAAGAAAGAATATTATGGTGATCATTCAACATGTTTTGACTTACTTAGGTTGTAGATATCAAATCTCTATTTATTGAGCCTCAATCCATCGAATGTTTGTGTCGGTTTTATTAATAATAATATTTGTCTTTCTGTTTCTATTTTTTCTTCATCATTTAAAGTAATAGTTATTAAATGCAGACATAGTAACACTACTAACACGTAGGCTACTTTAAAATTTATATAGTAATATAAAATAATAATTTTTTAGTTATCGATTTTGTTACTCTTACAATAATATCACATATGTTATTTCAATATACTTATATAATGTAATGGATATTTCAACAGTGGTTTCTTAATAGATTTTAGCAGCTCATGCTATATAACATGAAACTTGTCAAGTTGATCATTTAATTGGGTGTTATTGTTGGAATTCTATGTGTGAGGGTTAATGTTCGAATTTTAACAAATTTTTTATTCGCATTTACATGCGTAAATAAAAATGTTAAATTTATAATATCACATAATTTTTATTTCAAAATTCTTTCCATTTTTTGAATGAAATAATGTTTCAACAAAACATTTTATTTTACATACTTCGAGATAACATATGCACTTCTAGATTATAAATAAATATACACTCTATATGAGTGTATTTAATGATATTACTCTATGTGATTACAAAAAAAAAATTGATGAATAAAATATAAAACTCTACCATGTCTGCAACGCTGTGTTGTTCTCTTCTAAATGATAAAAATTCAGATTGATTGTTAATAAATTTTATTTTTTTAAGCAAAAGGGATCATTTCAGTTTTTTGGAGTGTCTTTACCTATTTTTAAATATGAATCTTGATATGGGATAGTTCAACAGGTCCATTTAACCCAACAGACTCATTCAACGTGCAAAGCCCAATATTAGTTTTGGGCTAAATTATTCGACAACAACCATCTGGTCGAATATGTTGTTACCAACCACGCTCATCGGGAAGCGTCATCTATTCTAGCCTATTCAGCCATCCTTCTGATTGACCAGCCTTGTCTATTCGACTGTTATCGACCAGACGACTTACTACGGCATTGACTTATATCCACGCTACATTTATTATTTTGATAGACAGCATGCCTTCGCATTAAAGGCACGTGACAGTCGATATAGTCGTCACCAACTCTGCCACCATCTTTGGCAGGGAGGCGCCTACCAGAGGTATTGTTCACTTGGAATACAGAAAATTATGCCACCTGAAATAGTATTGAGATTTGGAATGACTATTAATCCCCTGGTCAAGACTAAAGCCCCCTACATCTAACAGGGACACCTTCGACAAATCATACATCAGGAGAAGACTATGAATATCTCATAGCCAACCATGCTCCAAGTAATGCCAAATACACTATAAGCTTTCAATATTCAGTTCAATTATCATATTTCAACCAAAACTGACTTGAGCGTTGGAATGCCTTAGTTGGGGGCACCTCGGTTAGTTTAATGTGTATTGTTGTTGCATATTTTAAACCTCGAAAGGAGCATTACTTGGACAACTCGACCTCTCAAGTCGAATTTACCCAAACACTACTCCTTTCATTGTAAATGACTTTCAACCTCATTGGATCTAAATATGGAGAATTATCCTGCTCTGTCCCCATTGTGCCCTGCTTGGGTTTATGGTTAATTATAGGGATATATAAGTTGGCAAATTGAAAACTAAGCAGTAGGAATTCTTAAGATTCCCTGAGAGAAAATAGAGATATCTCTTTTAGGATAGAATCGTTGTTGGTCCTTCTTTCACTAATGATTTCATCATTTTCTAGTAGTTGTATTTCGCATGAATGTGTGAGTGCTATCGCTTTTACTCTGATAAATGAAAGATCAATCCCTCACTCAATTATCGAAGATATATAATATGTTATATGCTTTACTGCGAATAAAATAGATAGAAAAAAAAATTCTAAGCATTGTATTTAATGTAATCTCCCCAAAAAGTACAAATAAGTTTCTTATGTATCATTAGTCACAATCATCGTGCACCAATAAACATCCAAACTTTCTTTAATTGTTGTTAGCAACTTAATCCTACTTTTTGTGGGGGTCCATTTGGTCCTCCCATGTGCCAAACATAATCATAAAGATTGACCAAAAAAAAGGAGAAAAAAGAATTACAAAAATTTAACACGCACACACACACACATATATATATATATATATTGACTTAAGTAGTGCCAACTTAGGTTTCTCTTATGGCATATTACTATTGGTTTTTATTGGCATTTTATCAGCCATCATGTGCCTTTAAGGAAAAAAATAAAAAAAATACCGACAATGGACGGCCAATTCACATGGGATTCAACTTTCAACCACTTTTGACAACCCTTAGACAATTTTAATTGAGGTTTTAGGGATCTAAAGGTGGGGGCCATAGCCTAAGTAGTAATCTTCTTAAAAGCAAATCATCAAATCTTTTGGAAAGCTATTTGTAATATCTTCCAGAATCAGCCAAACATGTCATTGTGTATGAATGAAATTACCTTATTGGACATGGTGCCCTGTTATGATGTATGCACATATACATGTTTTAGAAGTCCAAATCAGCAATTTGGATTGTTGATGCATCGAAAAAATTAAATATTTTCAACTACAGTAACAATTTGCCTGACTAAAATTAGCGTTTCAAGAAAAGAAAAAGAAAAAAGTGTGTTAAAATATTTTTTATTTTTTTATTTTGACTTTTTGAACATGATAGAAAATTATTTATGTGTTGATATTCTTGAAATATGAGAAACCTAGCAGGCATTAGATTGGTCTTCTCGTATATTTTTTTCCCTCAAGTTAGACCCTCTACTTTCTTGTGAGATAAATTAAGATAATTTCGGACCAAATTACTAAAAGGAGCCAAATTGATATCCCTTAATTGATATAAGAAATAAAAGTAGTAATAACTCAGCCATTATATCAAAACCATAAGCCTGCTTACAAGTGAATAAGCTAATTGGACTTCTGCATGAAATATATGAGCTTACAAAAGTAACTTAGTAGCCAAAATGTCAATTACATCTGCAAAAATAACACATATGGTCCACCATACCAGGTAAGGTGCAACAAAGTTGCCACATTTAGCAAGGCACACTACACTCCCACACTACATAAGAATGGCAGAAGTCAAAAATCTTACACATAACCTTATTACAAAGATGACTGTAACCTTAAAGAACAAAAAGAGTTGAGGGGTGGGATATATTGATAAAATTGATTGCAAAATGAAACCAAATATCGAACAGATATATGAATCCGAGTGAAGTTCTCTGTCTGGAACTATTACCTCTTTGTTTCTCCGGATGAAAGCTGTCCACTGACTTGCTTGGTTTCGCTGAGAGTGAAAGGTCACAAAACAAGCAAATTGCTGAGGTCAAATTATCTTATCTGTGAAGGAGAGCAGAGCAGTCCAGATGCATCGGATCCTACAACTGCAAGGTCACAGACGGTGCATAGCTGCCCCTGCTGAGATGGGACGAAATGTGCGTTGCAGTAGGGGCAAGTTACGTCTTTCTGGCCTCTGTAAATTGGGACGTAAGTAGCCCCACACACAACGAAAGGATTTCTAAAGTCGTAGTTAAGCTGGGTAGCATCTTTCATATTCCTTTCAGCAGCCTGCAGAACCTGGCGAGCTGTTCTGGCTTGATTCTCATTGCTTGGATTGCTCTCCAGAAGCCGTCTGGCAAAGTTGGCTGCAGTGCTCAGATTTTGCGCCTTGAAGCAAACGGTCATAGCATTCAACAAGGCAAGTCTTGTGTGAGGAAGCTGGAGGTTGCAATGGGTGAAATAGGCCGACAGTTCCTGCTGACGAATGGGATTATCCTTCAGTTCCCTCCTCTTAAGCTCCATCTGCAAACCAAGAACATATTCTTTTACTATGATAATCAATTCCTTGACTTCATCCACCTCTCTTCGTGTTTCAACCACAATCAGTGGAATTGTGTGGAGGATAGCCAGGAAATGTCGAACAGCTTCAGAAAACTTTCCAGCAGTTGTAGCTTTGTAGCCAGCCTTGAGCTTCTCATCCAATTGAAAGAAGTTGAACACAAGAGCAGGGGGGCCCCGCACATTGGGACTTGCTGACTCACTCCAACCCCTCTCAACTGCGACAGAGATCACTGGTGCTGAGGTAAAGGCACGCAAATAACTGTGACTGCCCAAGTGAAGATCAATGAATTGTGACTTCAGAGGGGCAAAATTACGTATCCCTAACTGACGGCTCAATAAACGCATTGCTGTATCAAAGTTGCCTGCAGCTGCGTGTTCAGCAGCAAGAGATGATCTCTGGACCCAAATCTGGCTTACAGGCATACCAGGTGTTGGGGTAACAAATACAGAAGAACGTGCATTTGTAGCTGTCTTTGGTGTCTCAGCATCAGGAGGCAGATCCAGATCCTCAAGATCCCATCCTCCCTCCTCATCATTCTCCTCCTGCACATCCTCCTCCAGCGCCAAACTAATCTCTCCATTCTGTATGTTGTCTACCTCACCGATATCCAATGCCTCACCCCAATCAGCATCTGCAGCCTCTTCATAATCTTCATGTGCATCTCTGCCTGTATCGTCAAGGCCACCCTCAAATATACCTTTACTGACCATTAACAAGGGCCAATCCCCAGCACATAGAACTGGACTTGGGGGTATCAAAAGAGAAGCTTTCCTCCCCTCTGGCAGAGAAGGAACATTATCCCCCAGTTCTGTAGCTAAACGCTCTGCAATATCATTGAGCCCATGGACAGAAGCTGTTATATACGCCAGGGGCAAATGGCCTGCATTCTCCAGAATCTTAACACGCTCTCGCACATCACCGAGATACAGTGCATCATGAAACTGGCCCATGACATCATTTTTTACCTCTGCGATTTTCATCATTTTCGACAATTTGTCCAGATTACCAGTTATCAGATAATGAAAAGATAGCCTCTCAAAGTTCTTCGTTTTCTGGTATGCATACTCAACAATCCCTGCATTTCCCTGCCGTAGGGCTTCCACCCCTAGCCTGTACCAGTGATCTTTCTCATCAATCTTTTTAGCAGATTCAAGGGCCTTCTCAATGTTGCCACTTTCAAGGGCCAAGTTAAAGCGAGTCCTCTCATCCTTCACGAAATAAAGAGCAACTTGTGGGAAGCCCTTCTGCTGCAGATAAGCAATCATGGCCTGTCCACACAGTTCTGAATTTTTTATCATGCTCATAACCTGATCGTATCTCTTCCTCAGCAGGGATAGCTTAAAAACATATTCCGTCGAATCAATAATGATAGGACGGTTTTTCCCATCTCGGTCCAAGCAAAAGATTGTGTTCCCATATATCTTCGTCACATACACAGGGACATCCAATGTCTTGATAATTCCACTATCCCCATTAGGCAAGCAGTACTTAATGTGTGTCAGTGTAGTGTAGATAAAAACACCATTATCATCCCATGCTCCGCTCTTGACACGAATGGTCTCATGAAGAGTGCAGCGGTGCACAAGCTTTTTGTCAGCAATAACAATTGAATGCTTGCTCAGTAGAGCAACACTCTCCATATCCTGAGACCAAACCACATACCTGACAAAAGAAGTCTGGAGGTCCCCAAGAACAATCCTTTGTTGAAGATCGAAGATCATAACCCGGTCCTCAGCCCTACACAACAGATTTCCAGTTCCAGCATAGAATATAGCATCAGTGGCAACGGGCAGCACACTCTTTTTCACTATTTCATTTTTCAGGTTCTTGACCAGGACTTGGTTGGTGCTCTTCTCAAGCACAGCAAACCTATTTCGAGCCACAAAAACTGCTGATCCCCCAATACCTCTTTTTGCTTCTTGAACTGTGTCGCCTCTGCCATAGCTATCTTTGGGAACTATATAGAGTTCATATGAACCCCCATCCACGTCTGAGCAAACCAAAACAGCATTCTCAGTAGGACTATAAGAAAGGGTTCGAGGCCCTTGATTCAAACTGTTAGAACCAGGACGACGGATTGGCATCAGCTGAGTATCTTTCTGAGTTGAATACTCAAAAGCACGTAAAAACCGGTCCTTGACATAGAAGACTGAATCACCACTGACAGAAAACGCAGGGCGTTCTCTCTCCAACTTAAAAACAATCATCCCACTGTCATGACCAGCGGCCAGAAGATTCATCTCAGGATGGGCTGCAAGGATCCAGAACCTGTCATGCTCCCTACGAAAAGTCTGCAAGCCAGTTCTTTTAGTAGCATCCCAAACTCTGATGCTCTTGTCTTCTGAATTTGATACAATGATGTCCTGCTTTGCATGGAACAAGACACAAGAAACATTGTTCATGTGGCCTCTCAATGTGTCCACCTCCCAAGCCTTTGAATCTGAGACGAAATAAGTCAGATATCACTCATTAATTTCAGAACATAGAAGTTTTCAGCAACTAGTGAAAGCAATACAAAAATCACTAGAACATAAGTCAGGTCAAACATGAAGTTTCTGACTGATAAAGGAAGTTCCAATTCCCAGTTCCAAGAAACTTGATTGGAGCTGTTCTGGCATCATCTCCTCAAGATTACAAAAAAATCAGATAGCTAATGTGTAGGCCCGTAACAGATATCTTTTCCACCAAACACAAGGTAAAATGACTGCAACTTTTAGCTTACACATCAACTAATTCAAAAAGAACTCCAACAAGCTCTTTAGGGTAACTCTTTTAAATTGAAGAGATATCATTAACAATCCCTCTCTCAACCCGCTTTAGCTAAACAAGCTAGAGCTCCTTTCACAAACTGCAATGGAACATACAACTTCTAAGAACTAATATAAAATGACAAAAAGGGGGTCCCAGAATGCCAGAAACTTCAACACCAGTCTAGAGCAAAAATGGAGGGCGATGTAATACAGACACTAGAAGATTTCAAGATACAATTATGACATACCCTTTTTTCGATAGTAAAGCAGTGTTCTCATTGTCAAAGTGAAATATCATTCAGACACAAAGTATACATTCATTATGTGACCTTTCCAGCATCCACTACCATTATGTAACGAAAATAAAAATATATCTCAAGAAGATGCTAAATAAATCAGTGATCAAGCTGGCATACCATTCATGCGCCATATTTTCACTTGGCGGTCATCTGCTCCAGAAACAATCAGAGGGAGAGTTGGATGGAAAGAAGCCCAGTTAACCCCTCGATCATGACCTTCCAAAACATACTTCACGACAGCATCGACCCCACCAAAGAAGTCCGCATTCATTTGAGACAATCGCAGAATGTCATCAGCAGGAGATACTGTTTTTTTCCTCAAGGCACCAATATCCCAAACACGAACAGTCTGATCCAAAGAGGCTGAAACAACCAAGTCTTCTTTGGGGTGAAATGAGGCGCACATGACATAATGGTTGTGCCCCGTTAACACAGAAATGCAAGTACGTGATTGCCAATTCCATATTCTAATTGTCTGATCATCACTAGCACTTACTATCCATGGATACTCGTGATGAAATTGAACTGTCCGGATATAATCAAGATGACCAAGAAGTGTAAATAGACATCTGTGCAATTTATAATTCCAAACCTTGATTTTGTAGTCATCACCTGCAGAAACCAATTTTGGCATAAAACAAAAAACACATCTCAATATCAATCCAAGAACAAAGTTGGCATGAAGCAATCTAATAGAACATTGCCAGCAATCAATAAATTTCCCGTTAAAAACATAATAAATACATAATTTTTTAGATAAATTGTAACAGGTGATTCAACAATCTTTACAGTTTTCACAGAAGTAAGTTCTACTAACGGTCCATACAAACCAACTACAATCATTAAACTAACAGTAAGAAATCAACAAATAGAACCAAATAGAGATGCCGACGATTTTTTAATCATTGGAGTTTATTTAGTACAGCATGTATCTTGAGACAATTAAACTCTGCCAACGTTGATTGCATGCATAAAATCATGAAAGGAATAGGGGTCAAGGTTCTGCAGCCCCAACATGAAAAGAAGAATCCTTTGCCTAAAGTTGAATCAAGCTCCACAAGTAAAATATTCCACTGGTAACCAATTCACAGAAAATAAAATCTGTACTACAAAACTACATTTTACATAACGTAAACCTGTAACAGATTCACTGCCTCATCAGCTAGAGTCCTTTTATGGCAATGGCAAACCCCCATCTTTTGCATTTAGACAATGAAATAGGACCACCATAGGAATAACACATTCAATGTCAACAATCTTCCAATTTCAGGATCAAATTCGACTATAACTGACTTCAGTTTTATTTCAACAGTGCTAAACTCAGCATAGAATCAGTTATGCATCTTAGCTTAAAGAGAAAACTAGTGATGTGATATTATAATGTTTCAGATCAGATACAACCATAATCCCACCAATTGCGATCACAAAATCCACTAAACAAATTACACAAAAATAAAATCAACACTGTTAATCAAAATTGCAAAATCCAATAATGCCCCAAGCAAGCAAATCTCCGCACATTCAACAATCATGCACCAGCAATTAACACAGAACCAGCAGATCCGAAGCATAACACTCTACAATCACTCAAAACATAAATTTATACTAAACCAAGCAGAGATCACAATGCAATAACAAAATCAAAGAACCCCAAAAAATAAAATAAAATAAATTCAGACCTCCAGAAACAAAAAGCGGCTGCGACTTATGAAAATGAACACCCCGAACGGGTCCATCGTGCTCGTCAAACCGATCAATGAGAGTGCCCATGCGGTAATCCCAGAGCTGGATCACACCGCTGTGAAGACTCGCCAAGATCCATGGCCTCTTGCTGTGAAAGCTCAAACCTTTCACTCTATTGCTCTTCGTCTCAAACTTCGTCAACATTGCTACAATTCTTTTCCCCCCCTATAACCACACAAACTAACAAAACAGAATAAGAGAGATCTGAATTCACTACAAAAATTACAAACCCTAATCCAGATTCGTGATGTGAACCCAATTTTCAGATCTGTGACAAATTGGGGATTTTTTAACAACAGGAGTGTGGGATAAGAAGGTTGTGTAGGTTAAAGGAGTGCGTTATTTCTTTGCGCTTGCAGGTGGATCCACTCTAATCGGGCAAAGAGTGTTCGGATCCGATATTTGAAAAATAACCGGATTTTATATGAACCGCATGATTTGAATTTTATTAAATAATTTTTTGTCACGCTTATAAATAATCATTTTTTTCTCTTTTGGTTGGAGTAATAATATTAGTATAATTCTCCGACATTACATTTAATATATTTTTTGTCATTAAATCAAAGGCCATTGATCTTCAATATTCATCCATGACGATCCCATTTGGGTATAAAATATTATGCACCTAATTCATTATAAAACGATTGATAATATTGTTTTAATTGAATAGTGTTTTTTAATTATGCATGTCTTTATTTAAAATTCAATTATAATTTTTAATTTTTCTGTTTCAATTAGATCATTATAAGAACTAGCCCGTTTGATTTAGTAAAATGTATTTGAATTTATAGTATGTAATTACGATGGCATGTTTTTTGATAATTTAGTTGTATTTATTTAGACTTATTGTGTGAATAATATGATTTAAGACAAGATTTGAGAGAGGGAGAGAGAAAATAAAGTAAGAGAGAGGAAAAAGGATAAAATTGAAAATCTCAAAAAAAAACAAACTATCTTTTAGAAGAGACGCGAAAGAGATAGAAGAATTTATACATGTACATATATATATATATATATATTCGCATTTATATATTTAAGAGAATATGGTAATTTGATTGACAAATTGAACATTACGTTAAAAATATTATTTTAACCAGTAATATGGACACATTTAATGTATGTGCTAAATTTTTATAGTATAAAATAAATAATATATTTTTTAATGTAATATTAATTTTTAATAACATTTGATATTTATTTGAATTTTTACATAAATAATAATAAAATTAAGATAAAATGATAATTATGGGTATAGAATACATGGGTTGTAAATGATAGTTACCATATAATTATAATTATAAAAATTATAATAAAAAAAGTAAAAATATTTTAGGTATATTATACGAAAATATTACTATACCCACTAAGATATAAGAATGGTAAATAATATAGATATCTTCGTATATCGTAAGTACTGCATGAAAAATATTGCCCGTGACGGATGTAAAAAATATCATACCATCATTGCGTCAATGTCGAAAATAAATTGAAAATTAATCATTTCAATATTGTGTGTATAATATAAATATTTTGATCCTTATCCTCTATTAGAAAATTTTCTTTAGTTAGTTAAAGAATTGTTCAGCTACTTTAGCACTTTCTCTTGTTCCATTACAATATAAAAGGCGTGTCACAATTTAATTATATAGGAGGGGAGACATAAGACTGTTGATGGGTCGGATTTAGATCGAATTAAGATAATTCGAATATGATTTCGATAGTAAATATGCATAATCAAATTCAAATTTGAGTTTTATAGGATTTATGTATGCCAATTTTATGTTAAAATCTGATAAAAATCCAAAATTAGATAGAAAAATCCGATCCAATAAGAAAGTTCAAAAAATTTTGCGTTCTTTAACTTTTTATATTATTAGAAAGAACTGTTTTATAAGACATGCTATATGAGATTTCAAAATTACATTTTAATTCATATATAGTATTTGCAAAATTAAAAGAGTTCAAATTTAAATTTTTTTCTTAACTTTTTATCATATCATTGCAAAAACTAAAAATTTAAGGCATAATCTATGTGGGTTGGATCAAATTGATAATTCGGTAATGTATATTTTACAATGCATAAACTATTATAAATTATTTATTTGAGCTATAATATGAAATATACGTATAAATATAATTACTTTATTAAATTAATTGCTTCAAAGAAATAAAAAAATTAGGTCATTATCAATTATAATATCACATATATTACATTCCAGTCAAAAGTCTTCATTAATATAATTTATACTATATAATTACCAATTTAATAATTTATTTAATAAAATTTGGATTCGAATCTTTATCGGATCAGATTGTATAATTTCATATTCGATCCACTTATTTCGAATTATGAATATTTATGATCGAATCTGATCAATTCGATATTTTAATTGAATAAAAATTTTAAAATTCAAATTAAAATTTAATTCATTGATAATCTTAAGAAGACAGTCTAGCCAAGTAAGCCCAAATTAAATGCATAGACAGTTGATTGTTGGCCTATGTTTTTTTTATTTTTAAAAGGTTTACTGGTCCATCAAGAATCATTGACAATGGCCCGATTACATTGAAGTAGGTCTTGGAAGGGCTGGCCCATTGGGCTTCGTGTACTGATTGGCCCAACATTCTTAACTTCTTCAAAATGTAATGAACTCTTTGTTATAAATTTTAGAGTTGTCAATGAATCGGATTTTAATTCGACTTTTAAAATAAATATTTTATTTAATTATAAATATTCGTAATTTGAAATAAATAGATTGAATACAGAATTAAGCAATCAAAACTATTAAAAATCCAAATTGAAACTTTAATAATTTATTATTAAATTAATACTCATATATATAATATTAATAAAGATTTTAAAATAAAATCTATATATTATATCGACCTATATCCATTTTAATGTATATATTATGTTACTAATATTGAGTTTTTAGCCCAAAAATTGATAGGGATATTGATAAAATATTAAATGTAATAATGTATAATAGTTCAACTATGTATTAAAATAATGTGAAATGGGAGTTTAGTATTCAAATATTTAACTTTTGGAGTAATATATAATAAAAAGCTATTAAAAATTCAAATATAATTTAAATTTATTTTATAAATACAATATTTTTATACAATCCAAATGAGGGGGAGGGGGGAAGTAAGAAAGAAAAAATATTAAATTGGGTTTGGATTTTTTTTAATCGAGTTTTGGATATTCATTGAATTCGAATATGGTTTTAACTAACAAAAAATTCTATAAAATATCAAATTGGATTTGAATATGATAATCGAATTCGAATTCATATATGATTGATTTGGTTCGCATATGACCCATTTGACAGCCCTAATTAATTTAAAGTTGCTACTTTTCAGTTTTGAGGCTGAAGGGGAAGGGGGTTAGGGTTGTTAATGAATCGAATCGAATCAAACCTAATATATGAGGATTCAAATTTGATTCAATTTATTTTACTTGTATTCGTATTCGTATTTGTATTTGAATTCGACTCGAATCCTACATTAGGCTCGAATTCGATTCGAGTAACTATTCGATATATTAAGATTCCATTCAAATGTTCAATAAACTCAATTTTTTACTTGAATTTTGAAATATTTATTAATTAACCTTTTATTATGGTCACAAAATGAAAATACTTGATTTACCCAAAAAGTAAATATCAAATACATATAATAATTGACATAATATTCAATGACTTCATTATTATAAATCATCAAAAATTTAAGTTTTGAGAAATAAAAATATTAATATACAATAATATGTATAATATATATAATAAAATATATTTGAATAATTTATCAAATATCAAACTCGAATATTATTAGATTCAATTTGTATTCGATTGTATATTAAATTATTTAACAAAGATTTGATTCGTTAACTCCCTAGAAGGGAGTTAGATATTAAAGTTGCTAGGTGTTGAGTAGAGACACTGCCATGCCTTCGTAATTACTGGTGGGCTATTTGTTTATGCCCCTAACCCGATGCTTAGGAAGACAGATAAGGGTGTGAGATGGCTAAAATAGCGGCTAGGATGTACAGACATGATACAGGCACAACAAGATATAAATGTGGGATGCTATGATTCTTAAAACATTTAAATCATCATAATGCTCAAATATATTGATCAAAATAAATTTTCCCTACAAAAAGATGGATGAATATGTGGAGTAGTCAGTTGATTTAGTGATATTGTCCTCATATTTATATATAGAGAGAGAGTTCAAAATTTAAACTCTATGAATTCTTGATGGATGTGTGTATGCATAAATAAATAAATAAAATCATCATATTAATACAATGAAAAAGACGTTTATATTGGTTATTGATGAGGTTAAATGTCATTTACAGTGAATTGGATGGAGTTTTGGGTGATTCGACCAGGGAGGTCGAACAATCTCATAACAATATTTTTCGAGGTTTGAGATTTACAACAAATAGCAAACGTTAAACTGGCCAAAGTGCCCTCAGCGAAGGTACTCCGACGCTCAAGTTAGTTCTGGTCAAGATAAAGTAATCGAATAGAAGAGTAGGAGTGTATAGCGGATATGGCATTACCTGAAGTGTGGCTAAAAGTGAGGCATTTATAACCTTCTCATAGTGTGTAATTTGTCTAAGATGCCCCTATCAGGTGCAGAGGGCTCTTGTCCTTACTTGGGAGTTATTAATCATTTTCGATCTCGATACTATTCCAAGTGATATCATTTCTTGATTTCCAAGATGAACAGTACTCTGGTGGTACGCCTCCCAGCTAGAGTTGGTGGCAGAGACTATATTGGGTGGCACGCGCCATTAATGCGAAGACATGCTGCTTGTCAAAGCATTAAATGTGGCTAGAATATAAATCAGCGTCGCAGTGAACACTCTCGTCAATAAAGATCGAATAGACAAGATAGTCGACCAGAGAGATGGTTGATTGGGTCAAGTGGCTTGAAGCTACATGTTGGGTATGGTCGAGAATAATTTGTTTGACCAAGTAGTTCTAGTAGAGTGGATCAACCCAGCTGGGTCCAAAGGCGACATTGGGTTGTGCATGCTAAATGAGCTTGGAGGCCCTCTCTATGGTTGATAATTTGTTGGGTTGGGCCTATTGGGCTATCCCATATCATAAGTGCCCCCCACTAACGGTCTTGATCGAGCTTGTTGATGAGCAGGAGCAGTGAATAGATAACTGAATAACGGTTATGGCGATTATGATGGTTTTATGGCGGTTATGCATATTCGACTAGGGTTCTAACATCTTGATTAGGGTTTTTGAATACTTGACTAGGGTATCTAACAGTTTTTACGTATTTAATATGCCGATTGCATCACAAAATACAAAGCGTTAAGGCTTGGCAGTACAATTATTACTGTCGATTGGGTTCCCACGTCAAATGCCTATAAATATGGGGGTAGAGACACCTATTTTTCACTTTTGCTTAAATCTGTTCTGGTCGAATTCTTGTTTTCCAAGCTTTCTAAATCTTTTCTGCACTTAGAGTTTTCAAGCTATCTACTGTAAGTTCTTCTGCCCGTTTGTCCTTTTTTTCATTTTTCTTTGCGAAGATGTCTAGTACTTCATATAGTGAAAATACTAGGTTTGACAGTGCACCGTTCCAGGGGAAATTGGGATTGAAAGTGCATATGAAAGAACACGTGAGAGTAGTTTTGGTAGCTCAACCTCGAGTAGTTCGAGCATTGAGAGAGCTGCCTCTGGGGGTGAGGTTGGCCCGAGTGAAGCACTTGCGTTGCATGGTCGATTATTCACACCAGACCACTACAGCAAAATAGTCTCCAAAATATCTCTAGCTGACCTAGTTCGAATTAGGAAGGTGTACCACATTCCTAACGAGTATGAACTTTTAATGCCTAGGCCTCAGGGTAGGATGTATCGACCTCCAGGGGATGTATAACGGTGTTTGAGAAAGAATTGAGGCGCGGCCTTAGGTTTCCCTTAATGCCAGCTATAGTCAACCTCCTGGTGGGCCTCGAGATCTGTATAACCCAGCTCGTCCCTAACATTTTACCACAATATACAGTTTTACTGTGTTGATATACCTGTTCGACCAGCCAGCCTTTTTTGCCAACTATTCAAACCTATTCCACTTACCAATGTCCTGAAAGTCGAGTAGTACAGAAGAGTCTAGCTTCTATACCTGACAGTGCGTCTATGTCGAAAGTTCCTAGTTACCCCTTTCTCTTTGTACGACTAAGAGTGGAAAAAATACTTTTTTTATGTTTGAGGACCAGAAGAGTTAAACATTCCGAGGGGATGGTGGAGGGGGCATATGGAAATGCTAGGGAACTAAATACCTAGTTGGCCTAATACCTTTATTTGGGACCTGATCAAATTTGGGTATATGGAGGGTTCAATTTTAACTGAAGAGAGGTGTCTAGTATTGACTGGCCTATCGTCGGCCAAGCTCGACCTGCCTGCAAGCGATCGATTAGGTAGAGATCTTCATTGATTGTGTTAACTATAAATTTTGTTCTTTTTACTTGATTCTGATGGCTTTTATTTTATCTTTGTTGGCAGATTAAGAAAAGGTAGTGACCCGCAGTTGAGCAGAAGCTGTAATAAGAGCCCAAAGAAATGAAGAGCATTGTCGAGCAGCTGCTTAATGAGAGGTAGTTGTGGCGGAACTTGCGCCCTCGACCCGATCGACCACCACCGCCATAGTGCCCCAAATTGAACAGGCACCCTAGCTTCAACTCGCTCAACTAGAGGAGCACGTTCAAAGTAGCCACATGGGTTAAGATAAAAGACAAATGACCGAACAAGGAGGTCCAATGCCTAAGAGGACAGTAGGAGATAAGGGGAAGTAGAAGGAGGTGACAGGCTACAACTTATTTAGCAAGCGTGGCAATAGGGTGATGTTTCAACTGCCTCAACTGGAATTGCCCTACTTCGAGCCCGACCTCACCATAGAGGTGATTGATTCGACCTCTATTATACAATCAGGGATGGCGGGTTCGGACGCCCTAAAGTGGATGGTCACTAGGCTTTGCACTAAGGACCAGCGAAGACTAATGTAGTTAAGTCAAGTTGGAGCGCTTGGAGCTTTGGCCTACCATTGCAATCTAGTAAGTGTGAGATCGATTATTTCTCATCAAATTCTTATTTTAGAAAGTTGCGTTGTTTGCTGATGCTCTTTGTTTCAGGTGGAAAGCTGGGGTATAACTTTTATCATTAGGTACAACTAGCTTTGGTTGATTGAGAAGAGCTACAAGAGGGAAGAGATACATAAACCCTCAAGGTTCAACTTGAGTCTTTTCAACTCTGGGTCGACCAACTAATGAAGGGGGTGGCTGACCTCAAGGAGCAGCTGGATTCTAAAGATCAACAACTTGTGTAAGCAATCGAGGAGAGGAGTCGGATGGACTCCATACTGAAGAAGGCTCATTTGGACCTGCAGTTGAGCAACTCCTTAGGTCGAGTAGCTGGTCATGCAAATGTGCTCGAGGAGGCTCGGGAGGCCTTCACTCAACAGCTTTCCATAATACGATAGGAAAGCGGTGGAACAGTTTATACTGAGCTTGGCCTTTTAGGATGCGAGTGTAATTATGTTGATTGACAATGCTCGTGATGCATTCCACAAGGCATTCAAGCAACTTGAGTGCTTGGGCTACGCTTTCCAGCTCGAAGACAAGGCCAAAATAAGCCCTACTCTTGATGATAGGTTGCAGCCTTACCTCCAATCAAAGGAGGGTGGGGTCGATGGGGCTGGGGAGAATGACACCATGACAAATGCCCCCATTGAGCCAATGATTAAAGCACAAAAAAATAGGCTAAGGTCAAGTTCAGGCTAAACGAGTTGGTGAACGAATTTACCTTCGCCGAGGACCTCATCGTCTAGTTGAGGGAAAGTAAGTAGACGTCATGCAGTACATGCTGCGTTCAACTAACTTCATGAGCGACATCGCGGGGCTTTCTCGACCACCTCAAGCCATTCAGCCGCTTATGCTTGCCATGCCGGAGCCTAATCAAGACTAGTCAGAGGGTGACCAGGCAGGGTCAAGCCAGAGTTGATGCCTTATTTCTATGCTACTTTTTGATGTTGTTTCTTTATTTTTGCTTCCTTTTTTTTATAATAGAAATTTAACTGTAATGAACCTTCCATTCGATGAAAGATCTTTTTCATATCTTTGTTGTCGAATGACGTAAATTTCACATATTTCTTATCGAATGCAACTTTACTATCGTGATTGCATAGGTAAATAATTGGCAACCATGTTGGTTATCCACAAAATTTATAAAATTCAACAACTTTGTCGTCGATTTTTGATTAGTGTTGAGAGATACACATGGTCTTGCCAAAGCGCACTTGTCTTAACAGTTGATTTTCATTATTTTATGGTCGACTTGTTAATTGACTACTAGGTCGATTATATAGTTTGGGCTAAAAAATTTTTAAGTTTGTAACATGTAGATATTTGGAGTCGACTACATGGTTGATTTAGAACTTTGGTTTTACGTCAACAGTAGGGTCAACTTGAAATTTAACTAGGTAGCCTGCAGCTACTTCTTTGTCAACTATAGGGCCGACGCAAGACTTTTGCATGGCAGCATGGAATTGCTTTTGGGTTGATTGCTTAGTCAACTTGATACTCAAGTAGCATCGTGAGGTTGCTTGTTCATCGACTAAAGGGTCGACTTAATGCTTGAGTGTGGCAACATGAAGCTGCTTATTCGTCGACTATGGGATTGACTTGATACTTGAGTGGTAGCATAAAGCTATTTTTTCGTTGACTACGGGGTCGACTTGATGCTTGAGTGTGGCAACGTGAAGCTGCTTGTTCATCAACTACGGGGTCGACTTGATACTTGCAATGGTGTGAGATAAATGAGACTGTGACAATAAAAGCAAATGGTAGCAGTATTGTTGAAACTTTATTCATATCTTAGGATACGAGAATGATTACAATGTGGTTTCACATGTAGAATTTCTTCAAATTGATAGCATTTCATAGGCAAGGGAGCTCATCCCTATTAACATTAGCAAGTCAATAGACGTTTTATTTTGATACCTTTACAACAGTGTAGGGTCCTTTTCATTTCGAGTTGAGTTTACCGATATTCTTGGACACTTCTATCTTTTTGAGAATGAGGTCTCCGACTTTAAAGCAGCATAGCTTGAACCCTTTGTTACAGTTCTCCTCCATTTTTGACTTGTAGCGTTGCATAGTATTATAAACTTCTTGCCTTCGCTCATCGATAGTCTATAGGTCGAGCTTTCTTTTTGATGTATTTCTGAGCAGGTGGAAGTGAATGACTCGAGCTGTATATTAGATGAGTTCTGAGGGATTGACTGCCTCAAAACTGCGAAATCGACTGTAAGGGCTATGACCTCTAGTTATTCAGGGAGTTATCCTGCATGCCCACAACACTCCTGGGAGGTCGTCCACCCAGCCCGAGCCAGTATCTTGGATCTTGGCTTTCAAATTGTTGAGGACTGTTCTATTTGTCACCTCTGTCTAGCAGTTTGATTGAGGATTGCCCACTAAAGTAAAGTGTTGGGTGATCTTTAGGGCTTTATATTAACTTCTGGTACTTCTGCTCTGGAATTGAGTCACATAATCTGAAATAAGTATCTTAGGTAGGCTAAAGCGATAGATGATGTTTTTCCAAATGAAACTCTTGATGGTTGCGTCTGTTATCTTCAAAACAGCCTTGGCCTCGACCCATTTGGTAAAATATTTGATTGCCATAATTATGAATTTTTGTTGACCTGATGACTTTGGCAGTTAGCCAAAAATGTTGATCCCATACTGGTTGAATGGCTAAAAGATTTGGACATTAACCATGGGCACGTAAGGTTGATGCAGCAGGTTTGAATGAACTCGGCATGATGTACATTTTCAAGCAAAATTCATAGAATCTTTCAATAATGTTGGCCAAAAGTATTTGTACCTGATTATTTTATGTGCAAGGGATCTTCCCCCAGAATGATTTCCACACATACCTGCATGAATGTCTCGTAATACCTCATGAGCCTGGTTGGGATCCAGGTATCTCAGGGGCAGTCCAAAAATTGACCTCTTATATAGCTAGCCATGCTTATCGAGTGCAAACTTGAGGGCTTGTCCTTGAAGACGTCGAGCCTCATTCTTATCTTTAGGGATCGTACCAAGACTTAAGTAGAGTTTGATTGGACCCTGCCATGAAGGGGTTGTTTGCTCAATGCTCCTTACCAAGTTCCCATCGGGTAGGCCAGTCGATGACCTATCGGCAACCAAAAATATTTTTGTCCTATTTCTCGTGGCTTTTGTCAAGCTAGTAAATTTGGATAGCACATCCGCACGCTCATTCTCAGATCAAGAAACCTGACAAAGGTGAACTTTTTGAATAATTAATGCAATTTTCTAACCTCCGCTAGGTACCTACTCATCATGGAATCCTTAGCCTCAAAATTCCCTTTAACCTGTTCTGCTATCAATTAGGAATTTGTGATCACAGTTAGGTGCTTGACACCTTGGTTGAGTGCTATCCTTATACCAACGAAGAGAGCCTCGTATTCTGCCTCATTATTAGTGACTATATAGTCAAGTTTTATTGCAAAATCATACTCCTCCGTTGTTGGAGAATAGAGGGTCAATCCTACTCCCCCTCTAGATGTAGTCGATGACCCATCGACGTGTAAAGTCCAAACAAGAGGGGCTTCGCAATTTTTCTCAGGCAAGTCGACTTGTTCAGCAATGAAGTCTGCCAGGACTTGTGCTTTAATGGCTATCCTCAACCGAAAGATAATGTCAAACTCTCCCAATTTGATGGCCCATTCAGTTAATTTTTTGGAGGTATCTAGCTTCAACAACACCTACTTCAATGGCTGGTTGGTTAGCATTATCATAGCATGAGACTGAAAATAAGGACGCAGCTTTTGAGCCGTCGTAACTAGTACTAATGCAAATTTCTCAATCTCCAAATAGTTGTGCTCTGGTCCTTGGAGTAATTTACTACAGTAATAGATTAGTTGATGGCTGCCATCTCTGGTTGAGATTAAGACTGAGCTGATTGATGTCTTTGAAATTGCCAAATATATCTTAAGTACCACTACGAGTTTAGGTTTTGACAGTATAGGGGGTGAGAATAAATACTGCTTTAACTCGACCAGTGCCTGACACACTGTTTATTCCATTAGAAATTCAATTTCTTGCCATTCTTGAGAATTTTGAAGAAAGGCAAGCTCTTATCTGCCAACCTTGCAATGAATCTGTCCAAGGCAATAATCCTTTTGATTAGGTGTTGTACATCTCTGATAGTTCAAGGTGGGGTGATGTCCAAGATAGCTTGAATCTTCTGTAGATTAGCCTCAATATCCCATTAAATGACCATATAGCTCAAACATTTACCTCATCGAACCCTGAACGGACACTTGTTTGGATTCAGCTTCAGACCAAATTCTCTTAATATTGTAAAACTGTGATTGAGGTCGAGCAAATGGTCCTGAGTTTTTTTCGTCTTTATAATCATGTCATTGATGTACACTTCCATCGACTTGCCTATCTCATTTTTTAACATAAAATTTACTAGCCTTTGGTAAGTTGCTTCAGTATTTTTCAGTCTAAAAGGTATGACCAAAAAGCAATAGACTTCATTGGGAACCACAAAAGAAGTTTTATCCCTATTCTCGAGGGTCATGAATATTTGATGGTAGCCTTGAAATGCATCCATCATACTTAACAACTCATAATCAGCAGTGGAATCTACTAGTAAATCTATTCAAGGCAGGGGATACAGATTCTTAGGGTAAGTTTTATTCAAATATGTAAAATTATTACACATACGCCATTATCCTTCATTGTTTAGGACGAGTACAATATTATAAAGCTAAGAAGGATATTGAATTTCTATAATGTAACTTGCATCTAGGAGTTTTTAGACTTCCTCTTCGATGATTTGGGTCCTCTCAGCATTAAATGTCCTCGTCTTCTATTTAATCGGTTTGTATGATACATTGACATTAAGACGGTGCATGATCACGCTGGGGTCGATTCCCTTGAGGTCAGATGCTTTCCAAGCAAAAATGTCAATGTTTCTTCTCAAAAAATCAACCATAAGGCATTCCAAGTAGGGACCTATATCTGTCCCGATTTAAGTTATCTTGTCGGGGTTCTCTTATTCCAGCTTAATAGTTTTAAATTCCCCAACAGGCTTCACCCGATTATCCTCCAACTGTCTCTTCTTATTAGCTTGGGTCTCTTCAGGTTCTACTGCAGCGGCGTCTCCCAAGGTCTTCAATTGTGGTTGAGTCTTCTACTTGCTTGACTCGAGTTCGAAATGTTGTAACATCTCCAAACCTTCTTGATGTTACAAAGTAGTTCACCTATGCCAACTAGGGTTGGGAATTTGATTTTCATATGGTAGGTCGAGATAATTGCACAGAAATCATTGAGGATAGGTCTACCAATCATTGAGGATAGGTCTACCAATGATAACATTATAAGCAAATAGGGCATCGACCACCAAATAGTTCACCATCAAGGTCCTTCTTTGGGGTGCCTCTCCAAATAACATCGAGAGATTGATGGACTCTTTTGAAATGATCTTTGAGCCCTCGAACCCAACTAAAGGGGTACGCACAGGTTCAAACTTCAGTTACCCCAAGTTCATTCTTGTCAGGGTAGAGAGAAAGATGACACTGGCTGAGCTGCCATTATCGACCAAAACTTTCCTTACTTTAAAGTTGGTAATCTCAATATAGACTACCATAGGACAATCAATTTTGTGGTCGATATTCTTTCCTTCTATGTGGGCTAAGTCGTTGTTAGTGAAGAAAATAGGCTCTGCGTTGGTCAATAAGTGGAATGTTGTTTCAATCGATGAGGCTTTGGTCAACTCCAACCTCCTCTAAGTCTATCTCTTCGTTGATTTGGAGTCCCCCCATTAGGAGCTCCTACGATCATATTAATTACTCCTCAAATAGGTAGACGATCTTCATGGGCAGGTTTCTTTCCTTTGTCCTCTCTCCTTGGGCTAACTGACATTTCTCTACAAGGAATTTGATCAATTTTACCCACTTCTGCCTGCGCATCCACGATTGCATATTTCTTGAGATGACCTTATCTGATGAGCCTCTCGTTTTCATCCTGGAGATTGAAGCATTTATCTGTGTCATGCCCTTTTTGTTTATGAAAGTGGCAGTACTTATTTGACTTTTTCATTGCTTCAGTCTCCATTAGTTTCCTCAATTTTTTAAGGAGATTGTCATGCTGGATGACGTACAACACCTCTATTCTCGGGATATTCAATAGGGTGTAATCGTGGAAGCACTTTATCAGAGATCAACCTCTTTCTCTGTGTTTCTAGTCGTCTCTCTCATTTTTCTTTTTATGAACTCAAAGAATTCATTATCGGAGATCGACCTCTTTCTTTATGTTTTTAGTCGTCTCTCTCTTTTTTCTTTTTATGAACCTCAGAGAATTCAAACTTAAGTTTATTCATCTTCTCTTAGGTCATATACCTTTCCGCTAGGTCGAGCTACTCCTCCATCAACCTTGGGCGCTCTCGCACCAAAGTGTTGGTGCATTCTTTGTGCTTGAGCTCCAAGAACAGCACATCGATTAGAAACTCAATTCTGGGGTTGTCTATTTCAATACCTCCATATTGAACCTTGTAAAGAAGTCACAAAGAGACTTCCCCTTATTCTGCTTAACAATATGGGATAGTGTGTGTGGGAGTTTTACCTTTTTCTGATTGGCGAACTGGTGTAAGAATTTATCACAAAACTAATCATAGGAGTATATTGATGAGGACTCTAGCTTAACAAACCAATTGAGCGCTATGCCCTAGAAAATGGTCACCAATATCTTGGCGTGGATGTATTCGATATGACCATGCAGCTGCATCATATGCTCAAACTGCATCAAATATTCATTGAGATCTGTTGAGCCATTATATTTAAATAATTTGGTCGAGACTTTGGCGTCAACAGCAATACGCTTGTCGATAATCTCCTGGATAAAAAAGGAGCTTCTCTCTCGATGAGACCTCTGGAGGCACTCTGGGTTAAGCACCCTATCTGTGTTGCTCCTTGAGATCTCATTGAGGTGCCTGTTTAGTTGTTATACTTGGTAGGAGACTTTTTTCCACTCTTTTTAATCAGCTTGGGTGGCGTTCTGATCAATATGAGGTGTCGCATGTTGGGCCCTATCGC